>BQKN01065773.1:814-36992 GCA_022839385.1 Asparagus kiusianus | reverse complement strand
TATATATATATATATATATATAAGAGAAAACAGATGTGGGCTTTAAAAATCCGAAACCAACTCAAAAAAGGAAAAACAATCTACAGGTTTTGCGGTCGACTATGGCGGTCGACCAGACTACGATCAACCGTGGCGGTCGACCGGACTGGGATTTTCTAATTTCTCATACTTTGGGTCATTGTGCATGTTTTGACTCGTTTCTTTCTCACGTATGAACTTGTTTATACTCAAAATACTTGTTAGTATACTCATACACTAATTAATAATATTTATCAAAATAAATATCCACTTATTGTAATTAATCACATACAAATTTAATTCATCATTCATAAGCTCAAAATTTTTGGGGTTTTACAATCTATATGTACTAACTTTTATTTTTATGCATCTAACCCCTTCCCCCTGGGGCGATGGAGATGTTCTCGTTGGCGCTTTAACGCTCGTTATTTTCCCTTTTTTTCAGACAACGAGTTAGGCATCCGGAGAGTCGTAGATTGACGAAGATGCAGTTAGCTCGCCGTTATTTATTTAGTAGATATTTAGTGCTCCATAGTAGATATTTATGAGATTAGTTTTCTTTTAGAGTTGTATTTCATTTTGGAGGTTGAATGCCTTAATATTGTATTTAGTTGACTCTTGTATTCAGAGATTATTACTCTTGTTTCAGATTTATCAGATGCACTATATTTTCTTCTGTTGGGACATGATTATACTTATTATTAGATCTTTTCTCTATATCGTGTTCTTAATATTTTTACTTTTATTTTATTTGCTTGTATCCGCACTTATTTTGTTTGAATTCCACTAGAGAGACATTACTGTGCTGGTGAAACGTGTTGTTGCATAGTGTTAGGTGAATGACATGTTTGACATCTTTGGTTTCACCTTGGACTGCAGCCTTGTGTAAAACCAGGGGCGTCACAGTTAGTATCAGAGCTCTAGTTCTAACATCCTTAGGATATTCTGTATCGAGTCGTTGAGCTAGTATAGAGTTTCTTAGAATTCATGTATAGAGTCCGCTAGAAATTCTTTGTTTGAGTGAGGCCGTAATATGCGTAACTCAAAATTTTCAAGAAATTTTTTTATGAGTACCCTACTTTGATTATAAGTATTTTGAGGATACTATGTGTTATGTTTACTTATTGATATATGTCATGTTATTTATGCTTGAGGTCCTATCTACTATGTATAATAAGCTTTCCTCCTGAAATTTAGATGTCAGGATGAGGATATGATAAGGATAGTCTTACCCAGAGAGCTGGGCAAGCTAAGCTAGAACCCGAGTCACAGCAGACTCTATAGTATTTGATTAACCTGATAGCGCTGTTTGTAGCCAGATTGGTAGTGTTCGAGGAGAGAGTAACGAACTAAGTTCCGTCAATAGTTACACCACCATCAGCTATTAATAAAGCCACAGAGCAAGGGGGAAGCTCTAAGGCAGGACAGTTCGGGGAGAAAGGCAAGGGCAAGAGACCATTTATAGGACCTGGAGGATCTCAGCAGCAGCCATGGGGTATTAGTCAAAAAGGACAACAAGATCAAAAAGCGCTAAAGCAGTGTAGGTTTCAAGGAAATTGCTACAATTGCAATAATTATAGATATCTAGCCACAGACTATCGTAGTGCGCTGACAAGAGGAAAAGATGGCAAAGATTCATAGCAATAGTAGCAAGGTCCTCATTAGAAGGGACCACATCAGGATCAGAGAGCACTGCAACAGTGCAGATTCTAGGGTGCTTGTTTTCATTATCATAAGTTTGGCCATAGAGCAGCAGAGTGTCACAATTCACCAGTAGGAGGCTAGCAGGGCCGAGGTCAGGGTCAGCAGCAGGGCTATATATGGAGATGGCCAGCAGCAGCGGATTCGAGGGTAGGGCCAGTAGCCGTAAGACCACGGGTACGACCGACAACAGAGGATGGAGACACCGCCTTCCGAGGATCGAGGACTAGGTTGTAGGTATTAAAAATGCCAAATTTCAGAATATGAGAAGGAGGGTTAGGAAAACGAACCTCGCCTCAATAAGAGATGAGGCTTGTCATTCAGTAAAGATCAACCACGAGAACGCAGATTGTCAAGTGGTAAAACTCAACAACAAGATGTGAAGCTCATCATTTGATACGAGGTTCGGAGTTCATCATTGAAGATGAAGTTCGTCTAAGGGACATCCACCAGATTTGGTACGCAGTTGAACTCAGCTATCGAAGACGAAGTTTGTTAGTGAAGACAAAGTTCGTTAGTGAAGACGAAGTTCGTCAGACGAAGTCAGTAAAGACAAAATTCGTTAGAAGAAGCTTGTTTATTACAAAGTTTTCTTTGTAAGACGAACCTCGCTACGTATTGAGGCTCGTCTTACTTAACGAACCCTGTTTCAATTGGAGGAGGCAGTTACACCCCTCTACCCGTGATCTTAGCACGTTAGTTACGTGCTTAAACCTTATAAATGCCATGGATGGCTACATGGTAAGGGGTTGGAAAATTTTTGACTTGGACTAGAAGAAACATCAAAGATCAGAGTTTCTACGTACGAATCCTGAGTTCAAACTTTGATTCCAGTCGGCTAACGAATGTGAGAAGCTTTAGCGATCTTGTTCTGATCGTCAACGGGAGGCAATCTCGACTCAAGCATCAAGGGAAGCATCCTTTCACTACCAAGAACCCACGTTAAACAAAGAGAGACTGAATTAATCTTCTCTTCATCTGTAATCGAGAGAGAGTGAGTGATTGTAAGGGTTTCGTACTAAGTGATCGAACCCATTTCTTAAAACAAGAGAATCAATCACACTTCAATTTTTTGACCCTACAGACGATGGTGACTACAGTGGGAGAAACTATTCTTTCCGACAAGATGGTGATGGCGCAATTAGAATAGATCGCTATGGGAATGGACATCGAGACTTTTGTCATCAAATTTTACCAGTCCAAATACGAGGAGTACCTCTCCTCTTGTAAGTCTAGTCCTAAGAAGGCACGTAAGTGTCATCGAGTCTCGTATGAGACTTCAGCCCAAGTGGCTTCTAATGATTAAACTCGAGTCAACCTCGAGGAAAATTCCATGCCCCTCAAAGAGGAGGCTCCAATGACTAGTCGTCAGGCTAAGAAATGGGTTGTCAAGCAACCTAGCCAAACTTCAGCTTCTTCTAGCCAAACTATGGCTTTTGATAACAAACCTCGCCTAGTTTCGACTGAGGCAAAAGTTCTAATTGGTCCACTGTCGAGACGCACTCGACAACATCAGCGTCAGAATCAAGCTCGCCGTAGGGCTCGAGCTTTGGTCTCGCTAGACGGTTTTCACTATCGATCGAATGCTAATCAGCCCAAGGTTAACAAGTCTAACGAGGGTCAAGTGATTAAGGAACGTCCAAATAATGGACCTCATACTCATACCCGAGTAGGCTCAGATCACGAGCCTCATTCAAAAGAGGTTCAACGAATTCAATAAACAGTTCATACTGAGGCTCATCAAGAAAACGAACCTCAAGTTAAGAACCGATCAAGAAGGAGAACTCGTCAAACCTGTCCTATCAACGAATCTCGTCATGTGAATGATGGAGTTTGTCAACTTACCCAAGGTCGTCAACCTCTTTCATTCAGAGGTGTTCGCGGGAAAATTCGTTGCTTTCTTCATTGTTGATATCATTGTACACTTTAATAATCGTTTATCGAATTACAAAGATCCGGTCTTTTTATAAGAGCCGGTTACAATGAAAATCAAAATACAAATAAAGAAAGATTACAACTTGTTTCCTTCTTTGTCGAACGAATCGCGAGCTCCTGTTTTGCGGTCACTCGCTTTGGTGGGTTCTTTGCCTGCGCCGGGGTTGTTTGCCGTGGACCACCGCGAGATCTAGATCCGGTCGGATCTACGCAGTATAACGGGTATTATCCCACCAAGGAGATAATAGCCGGGAGGGATTGTTTCACCAAGGAAACAACCGCTCGAATCTCGGGATCTAAGAACCAAGCTTAGATCCGGAGTGTACCTACGTAGATCTGAGGATTTGAGATCCGGTTTTCTCGAACACTTGCATTATTTGGCGTTGATGATCGCCGAGCACCAGATCTGAATAAGGGAGTGCCCGAAGTCCTAAAGTTTGAGTCTTTTTAGATCTGAATCTCCAATCCAGCAGGGCTTCGCCTCCTCCAAAATCCAACCTTTCAAAATGAACAACCCCCTCTCCTATTTATAGCCTCTCTGAACTGTGCATTTGTGCACAAGAGAGAGGGGGGAGTCGGGCCACCTCAGGGTGGCTCGGCCTTGGCCGAGCCACCCTGGGGTGGCTCGGCTTGAGCCGAGCCACCCCGGGTTGGTTCGGTTTAGGCCGAGTCCCCCGGGTGTGTTGGTTTCCGTCGTTCGGTTGTTTTCCGGTGTTTCCGGTTCTCCGTTGTTCGGACTTGATTCGGTTTGTGTGGTTGACTTATTCTGGAATCGATTTGTTGATTTGATTCCCAATTTGGCAGTAATTCCACTTCTGAGTATGAGTCCGAAACTGATCTTGATTTGATCGAGATTCGTCCGAGTCCATTCTTAGTTGGACGACTCATTGACTCCCCGAACCGTTGGATTGATTCCGCACGCGATTGACATTGTTTGCGTGCAATTTGTTGACCTCGTCGCTTCGTCACTCGATGGTTCGTTGATTTGTCGAATCACCGTGTCGAGCTGTGTTGTGGGACCTATAGGTAATTTTATACGCCTACAAGAGGGTCTCGCTCGGTAAGGCTAAGGTGATAGAATCAGCTGGGGGTTGCCCTGCTGGTGACCTTCGAGATTATCTCATGTGCAAATGCAGCATGAGTCAGATGCAATCTCATTGTTGCTGTGAGAAACTTATCTCTGCAGTGCTTTCCCAATGCCCATGTAGGGAATCAACGCATAAGTCTTTAGTCTTCGAACGGCTGACTGAGCTGTCTACGGTCTTATCATCAAGGAGAAGACGCTTTCGTCCTAAGAAACAAGCATCCAAAAATCGCCACATTGAAGTAACGATCAACATGGTCAGCAAGAGCAAGAACAAAGTCTTAGCTGAGTCTTTTGAATCTTCTGATCCTGAATATTCTCCAAGATTAGGTGAAATGCTTGTCGAAGGGTAGGGAGTGTTTCAACACACTCGTACTCGTAAAGGCATAGTGATCCCGTTTGATTACCGACGATTAGCGGGTATCACCGATAAGACTGAAGAAGAGCCTGAAAGCTCATCTATCGCCACTTCTCAGCCTTCCAACACAGATCAAAGTGAACAAGCAAGTGCTCATTTGGCCAGAAGTGAGGAAGATATGGTGAGGAAGATGGAGGAACAAAAATCAACCATCCTCCAACAACAAGAATCTATCAGGCGCTTGGAATCAATGGTAGAGAAACTCCATGGGGAGAAGTAAAAGAAGAAAAAGAAGGTTCATTCCCAAGCTTCAGGATCTAGGCGTAGGCGACCCTCACCTGCTGATGAAGAACATAGCCATCGAAACCCAGATGGTAATGATGAAGACAATGAGGAGAATGTTGTGAAGATTCATTCTGAATCATGTGAAGCTGAATCCAATCCTCGTACGAAAGTACGGGACCAAAAGTAGGATGACTTCCAAAAGCAACTTGATACATTGAAGCTCCAAGGAAACTTCAAAGAACTTGGGGCGGCCAGGCCATATCCAAGTGAATAGGATACAATCCCGTATCCTCTAAGTTCATACCACTCAACTTGATACAGTTTGATGGCAAAGGTTCTCCTACCTAACATATTTATTACTTCTAGGAACAGGCTGGGCATATAGTGGGTGATGATCCCATTATGACTCGATTGTTTATCAGTACCCTAAAAGGGGTAGCTTTCAAGTGGTTCCGCAGACTTGAGCCAGGGTCAATCCAAAGTTAGAGAGATTTGGAGAGGCTTTTTCTAGCCCGATTCTTTGACGATGACACTGAGGTATCTATAGCCACGCTATTGACTGAGAAGCAGAAGAACACAGAGTCTGTCAGTGACTTCATCAAAAGATTTAGAAATCGATCATTACATTCACGAGATCAAGTTTCTGAAGCTACTCTCGTAGAGATGTACTGCAACAATCTCTCTATTAATATCTTGTCTAAGATGGGTGCTGTTGAAGCCTGTTCATGGAAAGATTTGATTTAGCAAGGAGAGCAGGTTGACATGCTCAAGATAATAAATCCTAAAGAACCTCAAGAATCCCAGCCTAAAAAGGGAAGAGGTAAAGGCAACTATAGTTTCCAAAAACAATCAAAAGGGAAGGATACTCTCGCTGTTGAAACAACACCATCCCCGAAGTCTTCTACAAAGATAAAATTCAGGCTTTGTTAGATGCAGGTGTGATGACACTTCAAGCAGAGCAAAAGAAGATATCTGTGAATATGGTCTCGATGTAGTTCGGAGATTTCGCTGAAGTGCAAATCCAAGACGGCGTAAAACCGATTCCACAGGTAGAGACGAGGGTTGTGAACTTCGACCCCCATCAGAGGAAAGAAAAGGGGATGGTCCCCTACACTACCCCTAAAGGTGAATTGATGTGGGTTCATCCTGATTTACTAATGGATGAGCAGTGGACATTGGTGAGCGCAAGAAAGCCTAAAGTCACACGAAGATCTTGCAACGCTATTTTAGCCATCCCAGATGAGGGAGTTAAAACTGCATCAATTAGTAGTTCTAAAAACGAGCAGCCAGCATTCATCGCACATTCTGCACAGATATCAGGAACACGCGGGGGGGGGGGGGGGAAGGAGTATTTAAAGAAATACTCTGAAACAGTAGTAGCACCACCCTAACTAGGGAAAGAAGTGACGGAGCAAACTCAAGCAAAGGAACTTCATTACAGCAAAGCACTCAGAAAAGATACACCAGAAAGTTTGAAACATCCTTTTTGGTTTAATGTGCTGGCTCAGTTAGCCAACAGCCTAGCAAGGATTACTTTGTTTGAGCTTCTACGTTTATCTCGATCAACAAAAGAAGCTCTTCGTGAAGCATTGGCAGATAATGAGGCTTTCCTTACTCATTTTCCACCAAACCCAGCCGGACCAACACTGGAAGAAGCTTGCCCTCAGTGTTGTCAGGTCTTTCAAGGAAGAATGCCGCACATCACCTTTTCTCAAGAAGATATGCACGTGAAGAACCAGAAACACGATAGACCATTGTACTTCACGGGGTGTATCGGCTCCATTCGGGTGGACAGAATTCAGGTTGACCCCGGTTCTGCTTTGAGCATCATACCGTTAAGATTCATTCATCACTTTGGAGTCCCTCTGCATCGTTTGTCAATAACGGGAACCACCATCTATGGCTTCAATTCTTCTAATACTCGTCCCCTTGGCAAAATCAAACTTAAATGTCAGATGGGTGACTTAAGGACGGATGTCACTTGCTATGTCATTAATGCAGAGACGTCTTACAATTTGTTATTGGGTCGGCCTTGGATCCATAACAATTTGATTGTTCCATCAACTCTATATCAATCCATGAAATATGTAGATGAGAGTAGTGAAGTCAAAACAGTGGTCGCAGAGAAACAACCATTCAAGAGAATGGAGAATTATTTCACAGATTCTATCCATTACCTTAAGGGTGAGCCTTTTGAAGTACCATTAATTGAAGAACCAGATAGCGGTAATGAAGTCGATACTGGGTCTGAGCATGAACAGAGTCTTGTCTTTAATGACATAGAACCCATCGTAATCGGTCTTGAAAATCTGGATGTAAACGAGCCTGTCTATGAGGACAGTGGAGTTATCTTTAATAATAATAATGATTTAGCTTACTTATCGTGTGTTAAATTGAATTCTAACATACCAGGTATAAGCACCGGCACATGGGCAGATCCTCTACCCCGATTATATGCTGAATCAAATTTATACATGCCGATTCAGTTAACTTTTGTGACAAATCGGTAACGAATTGAATCTTCACAAGCAGTCTTCATAGTACCGGCTAAGGTTAATGGCCAAAAAGACATTATTTTTGGAAAGAGTGATAGTCTGTCGCAAACTCTTTTGGAAGAATCCGAGAAGGAGGAGAAAGATCCGCAATTCTTGTATTTCACACCAACAACCCAAAAGCTTATGAAGAAAATGGGATACAACTTCATCCATAAAAGAGGCTTAAATTTTGGTAAAGGGATCCGGACACCAATCTGATCCGCTTATGTCCCAGAAGGAAAGTCGGAGGATTACTATCATAAAACTCGTAGTCGGTTAGGTTATGAATCCCCACCATTCACGCTGTATTTTGGAACCAAAAGAGAGTCAGATGACGATTCTTGCACCTCATCTTCTGAATCCATTTGCTGGGAGTCTGACTCTAGTGTAGGAGCTGTGTTCAGGACACTCATGGCCAACATGACCTCAGCATCTCCAATAGAAAATCAAGAAGATGACCAATTACCTCTGCTTGATGATCCGCTAAGCTGACAGCTGGGTACACAGTGGGAACACCACTTCGAACAACGCGAGCCTCTTACTGATGACAAAGTGATTCAAGTGAACATAGGAGATAAGATTAACTCAAAACTCATATTCATAAGCGATAGCTTGTCACCCGAAGAGAAGGAAGACCTCATTACTCTAGTACGAGAGTATATTGATGTCTTTGCTTGGAACTATGAGGATATGCCCGGGCTTAATCCCCAAGTGGCTATACATCGATTAATCATCAAACTAAACGTTAAGCCTGTTAAACAATAGCAAAGGAGATTTCGGTCCCAAATCATGGAGGCAATTGAAGTTGAGGTCAAAAAGCTCATCGAGTCAAGATTTATCCGCGAAGAGCAACACCCTGATTGGATGGCCAACATTGTCCCTATTCTGAAAAAGAACAAGAAGATTCGAGTGTGTATTGACTTCCGAGACTTGAATTCAGCTTGTCCTAAAGATGATTTTCCTTTACCCATCACGGACGTCATTATTGACAATACGTGCGGGTTTGAAAGGATGTCTTTTATGGATGGATTCTCAGGGTACAACCAAATCAAAATGTATCCTGATGATGAAAAGCACACATCCTTTCGAACACCTTCGGGGATATAAATACTGTTATACAGTAATGCCCTTTGGGTTGTAGAATACCGGTGCTACTGTTCACGGGGAAAATAGTAACTTTCTTCATTGATGATTCCATTGCACACTCGGTAATTGTTTATCGATTACAAAGATCCGGTCTTTTTATAAGATCCGATTACAAGAAATCAACAAAAGGTAAAAATTACAACTTTCCTTATTTGTCGAACAAATCACGAGCTCCTGTTTTTCGGTCGCTCGCTTGCGTGGGTTGTTTGCCTGCGCCGGGGGTTTATCCGTTGACCACCGCGCGATCTAGATCCGGGCAGATCTACACGATTCGACGGGTGCTATTTCACGAAGGAAATAACAGCCTGTGGGTACTATTTCACCAAGGAAATAGTAGCCTTTAGTTCTCGGGATCAAAGGCCAAGCTTTGATCCGGAGTATTACCTCGTGTAGATCTCAGATCTGATTTCCTCTCTCGAACTCCTGCCTTTTGTGACGCGGATGCTCGCTAAGAACCAGATCTGAATCTCCAAGTCTTCAAGCCTTCAAAACTTAAGAATGAGATCTCAATTCGGCAGAGTTTCGGCTCCCAAAAAAAGTCCTCCTCAATGAATGAACCAACCCCCTATTTATAGGCAACCAGATCTGTGCCTTGGCACAGATCTGGGCCGGCCACCTCAAGGTGGCTCGGCTCTGGGCCGAGCCACCCTGAGGTGGCTCGGCTGCCGAGCCACCTCAAGGTGGCTCGGCTTCGGCCGAGCCCCTCTAGGTGTTGGGTTTGGTTGTTTCCCGTCTTTCGGTTCTGTCCGTGATTCGGTTGTGTGGTTGACCCGATTTGGCAGTAAATCCGGTTCCTGATTTGGTAGTAAATCCACCTCTGAATTCGAGTCCGAAACTGATCTTGATTCGATCGTGATTCATCCGAGTTCGCTCTTGTTTGGATGACTTGTTGACTCCCCGAACCGTTGGCTTGATTCTGCACGCGAATGGATGCATTCCGTTGCTCGCGTGCGATTCATTGACCTCGTCGCCTCGTCACTCGATGGTTTGTCGAATCACCGTGCCGAGCTGTGCTAAGGGACCTATAGGCAATTTTATACGCCTACAGATACCCCCTCCAAAGTATTTCAGCCTCTTTCTTTTATAGAAGAGTATGGAATGCTTTGGATATGATTGCCCCAACCTTCAGTCGGTGTAACGGGACTTTGGAATGGCTTCTGTTCTGGATTCCTTCAATTCCTTCAGGCTATTCGGTGCTTTGTCGAACGTCTCTAAGGATTCCGGTGCTGCATTTATTGTCTGACCGTAGTTAGAATTTTGAACTTGAAGTCGATTCCTGATTTTCCGATCTTTAGCTCGTGTTTGTTGGTTCAACTGACCCTCGATTGTTGGCATTGAGTCTTTATTTGCGACGCGTTGTCCGGCGTAGTGTTATTGAGTTATCCTTAAGAATATTTTTAGAAAAATATTCCCCAGGAACTTCTCAACAAAAAATAGGGAATAGTTTATACTCGTATACCTTATTGGAGTATTTTTCGTGCCCGAATGAGCTGAACCGGCCTGATGATTAGCTGAACCGGTCTGATAATATGTCAAAAAGGCAATAATTTGGCTCAAAAAATCTTCCGATCCTTCCGAATGCGTGGGAGAGGCCAAAATAAACAAAGGATTGAACCCTCGGTTGATTTGAAGTTGTTTCGACGCTCGATTCAGCTTCAATTTGAATTCTGGTTCAACTCTGGTTCAAACTGGTTCAACCTGGTTCAAGACTGGTTCAACCTGGCTCAAGGCTGGTTCAGGACTGGTTCAAGACTGGTTCAGACTGGTTCATCCTGGTCTGGTCTGGTTCAGTCTGGTTTGGTCTGGTTCAGCCTGGTTCAGCCCCTTTTGAACTGATTTGGACTGGTCTGGTCTGGTTTAACCTGGTCCGGTCTGGTTCAAGGCTGGTTCACCTATAAAAGGGGTTCTTTTCCTCCTTCTTTTCCTCCTCCTAGGGCCGCCCCCCCCCTTCACCTATTTTTTGGATTTCTCTTCCCCCGTGCATCCTTTCTCCCTCAAATCTTCATATTTGTCTTAGATCCATCCTTCCTTTTGACCCTTGACTGAGAAATCCCTCAAAAATCTCCATAAAAGAATTTCTCTCAGACCCCTCGAGCACGTGGTTCGAGCATCTTTCAAAATCTGATATTTATTGGATCCACGAGCTTTTCCTCAGGTAAATCCTCCATAATTTTGGCATAGCTCGTGTTTAATTCAGTACATGAATTTGTGGGATTGCATATGAGGGTTAGGGTTTATGATTTGGCGCCTCGAGCTTCTCTTTCAGGGGGGTAGAATTGCAATAAAAAGGGGAATTTTTCTGGATCTGACCCCCCTAATTTATTTTGCAGGTGACCATGTCTCGTATTGCGAGAGGTCTATCATCTACCGCGTCGGCTGATGGCACGCCTCCCTCTTATGCTGGTGAGCTATTTTTTAGCATATTTGGAAATTTACAAATTAGTCCTTTTTCCTTAGAAATTTACAAATTGGTCCTTTTACCCCACGTTGTTCTCCTTGGTGAGGCAATCGGGAAGAGCCTTGATTCTCCTTGGTGAGGATCGACGCTTTAAAGATAGGTTTTGCTTGGTCAAAACCATATCTCAAAATAAAGAGGGCGATTCGAAGCTGCATTGTGCTTTACAAGGCAGGGATATATTGTCAATATACCCTATCTTGTGATTGCACAATGTGGCCAAATCGTCTCACCCTTTATAAGGCAATGACTCTATCTTACCCATTTGTAAGATGAGTTCAATTTCCTTTTATAATTCAGACTAACAGATGTTTAACTGTTTATTTCTAGTGGGATATCCTTCTGGAGCGTTCTCATCTCATGCAGTGTACGGGCGTCGTGGCGAGTACTATTCGACTTCCGACGACTTTTCTCCTATTCCAGTTACTCCTCAGTTTGCTTTGGGCACGCCGACCGAGGTTGCCCAAGTGGTGAAGGAAGGTGGACATCGAGCTCTTCGACAGTTGATTACGGATGCGTCTTTCGTGAAGGATGCTAGTTCCATTCAGCCTCTCAAGAAGACTGACTTTTTGTTTGGCGACTCTGTCAGAGATCCGGATGCAGTGTTTATTGATGCCGAGCAGTGGCTTCATAAAACTGGCAGTGGTTTCATATATTTGCCGGAGATTCCTCGGCATCGTTCGTTGACTGAGCTCAGGCGTCAGGCTATGACACGGGAGATGTCGTGGCGCTTGACGGAGGAGCATGAGAGCGTTCATTGTGGCTACATCACTCATCAGGCAGTTCCTGGTTCGAGCAGGAGTCATATCACTGGATTGCGTCCTGGAGTATTGGGGCTAGATGCACCACCACGTAACGAGTTCCTTGCCACTGCTTCTACTTTGAAGAATCGCCGCGTTACTCTAGGACGGGAGATGCCTGCGACGCGTCACAGATTTTATGGCTGGGTCCATTCTTTGGACAAGCTTTGGTGGACCCGCATGACGAAGTACGTCTTAAGCCGATGGGGCGAGGAGTTGCACGCTTGTGGTTTATATGCAGCCGTTCGTGCCACCATGTATGGCTTGCCTGTCAGCGCGAGGCATTTCTTTGCTTTGTTCGATCTTTATAATCCAGATTCGAACACATTTCTGACCCGGCAAGGGGAGTTGGGCTTGGCTCTCCATGAGATGCACAGGATTTCTGGTTTGCCCATGGGACAGATGCTATATCAGGAATACTTTTCCTCCAACCATGAATTGAGTCAGCTAAAAGATCGTATGCCCGACCGCTATGAGACTTTATGGGACCTCACATGTCACTATCATATTGCTTTGGCGCAGTCTGAGCCTTTAGCGAAGAGGACTAAGTTATTCGTGAGTCTGAAGCAGTTTGCATGTTACTTGTTCAGGAATCTAGAGAGCAATTCTAGCGAGGATATTTGTGAGTTGTCACCACTCACTCCATCAGGGGTGAATAGTCTATTGAAGAAGATTAATGCTCGTTCCTATACCATTAGCAGTCCTGAGAGTGGCTTTCCTACAGGGACCAAGTTTAAATCGTTCTTATGGAATGCGACTGCACCGATTCGACCGATGACCCTTCTTGCCGGTTACCTCGCTATCTGGTTAAAGAAATATGTGGTCCTGTTTCAGTCTGGTGACGCTTTGCCCTTGGAAGTGCTCTACCCAGCGGTTCAGCTCGCCTACAAAAAGGAACTTTCTCTTCTTCCGGTCATGGTGGCTAACATTCATCGAGGGCTTCGACAGATTTCTAGTGCCTTTACACGGAAGGAAAGTGACTCGCCAGGTCAGATTCCCACTATTAAGGTGGAGCTTCCGTACACTTATTTGATGGCTTGGTTTGTCCTTCACCGTTCTGATATGATGTCAGTACCAAACGCCACAGACCACTCCGTTCCCCTACTACAGTTGCTTGAGAATGGCAAGTGGGAGGGATGAGGATTTCCTGACATCAAACAGTAGCTGCAGGTCCACAAGTGTTGGACGTTTTCCACTTGCTTTCCGCACTTCTCCGGCCGATACGGCGAGTGTTTGATTGATGAGGAGAGGTCGAGGGAATATCAAACTCATTTAGACATCGGCTACTTTAACTGGCTGGTGAACATTAGGCCGGGTTATCTGACTTTCCAGGTGAGGAATCAGTGTTTCATACAGCCATATCTACCCTGCCGATTCGCTCGCCAGTTTGGCTATGATCAGCTTTACGTCGGGAATCCACGTCAGCAGCTTCGGACCCACGGCGGTTTGGTGGACGGTCTCCGGGCATGGTTGTGGACCGTGACGGGCTGTACTGGTGCTAAGTTCAGTCTCCCGAGTGCTGATCGGCAGTTGAACCTCACTTTCTTAAGCTGCAAGTGGTTGTTAGCAGCTAATAAAACTATCCCCGTGAAGCCGATTGCAGAGCTAGAGGCCGAGGAAGCTCCTCAGGTTGATTCTCATAGGATTTGGGAAAACGCTCGATCACAAAGGATACAGAACAAGACTCGTCGGATTGATGAAGAGGGAAAGAGGGTCTTCCATTCTGCAGACGAGGCTTCAGGCGGAGATCCTGAAGATTACGAGGACTTTTCCGAGTGAGGTTAACTATCCATTTTTTTTCTTCTGTCTTCCAGAATTATTAAAACTGACAATGGTTTGATGTTTCAGGAACCATTGGTGACCAGGATGAAGAGTTCCATCCTCCTCCCCAGGCGAGACCTTTGATTATTTTCCCTGCTGCTAGGCGGAAGAGATTAGCCCGCAAGCCGCGTGCAGCTTCACAAGTATCTGATATGGATTTGGCTGGTGATGATCCTGCTAGTGATGGAGGTAACATCTACCCTGTAACCCATCCTCTTGATTATTCAGAACTTCAACTCATGCTTTTCCATTTCTATATAGGAGAGCGTGGGGAGAGCGAGATGAGTCCTGATCCTGTTCCTGTATCTTCTGGCGAGCCTGACTCACCGCACCAGGTAGAAAGGCTTGCAGGAGTTGCCGACGTTAGGGAGGATATCAATGTAGGACCTGATTCAGCGAATCCAGGTACATCTACCATTGACAATATATCTTTTAGATGGCACACAAAGGAGTCGAATGATTCAGAATTTGTGCATTCCCTAATTGTCTCTGTGCTTCTCGCTCCTTTAGATAACTTGCAGGAGGCGAACGTGGATCTTGAGAATAAAGAAGCTAATGCACCCATGAAGGGTAACTCATTTCTATTGGTTGTAGTCTCTTCGTTCTTCTTTGGTACTTATATTCTCTTGTGTCAGATTTCTCGATTGATGATTTTGACAAGGAAGGCTTACTTGTGGACACTCCTATGCTCCACTTCATGTATGGTTCTCCTCAGATTGATGACCAGTTGCCTGGAGATATATTTCCTGAGTCCACATTCCCTAAGAACCCCGAGGATGGTTCTTTTGAAGGTACGCACCTCCTCCCGAGTTAATTATAGGACTAGCCAATTTTTGACTAATGCAGCTATAATGTGATGCCTCTGAGAATTCTGTTTTGTATTTGACAGGAGCTTTTGTCAAGAATGATCCTATTGAGCCGACGGTGGGACCAACCACACCAGTTGATACATCCACATCGGTTACACCTCCACTACTCCCAGTGACTCAAGAGGGTATGAATTAAGTAACTGAGAATATTACTTATTTCCTCCTCAAGGTCTTTTTCTGACGGATTTCTCCTTCTTTGTGTAGGGCCTTCTTCTTGGCTCCATGTCCTTGTGAAGGAGTTGCTATCGGACAACGATCCTGAGAAGATCGTTCTCTGCATAGAACTTCGCTCTTTCTTCTCCTTCGTGAGTGTTATGATTGGCAAGCTCTTCCACGGTGGACTCTTCCTTCGCCAATTCAAGCCTTTCCTTAATCCCAAAGTCAATTCGATAAAGGAAGCAGGATATCCAGGTTTGGCAAAGGCTATAGTTGACGACCTCGATTGCCTAGAACATGAGCTTCAGATGTTTCGTGAGCTCCGAGATGCAGGCGCCTCCTCATTTATTGTTGCCGAGCTGGATACCCGCTTACAGTCATTGCGGGAGACTCGGATTCTTGCTGAGCTCGAGATTCAGATGCAGCGGGACCGAGTAGATCGAGTTGAGACCAGTCTTGCTGCTAGATCATCTTCACTTGCCGAGCTCGACCTTTCTATTACCTCTTGTGCGACCGAGATAGACCAGCTCAGAAGAGTACTCCGTGAAAAAGAGGAGACTTTGGGTATTCTTCAGATAACGAAAGCACAGGATCAGCAAATCCACACTGCCTTATCTGATGAGTTGAACTCCTTGAAGCAGAAGCTAGTCGAGACAGAGGAGATTGCTGCGAAGACTTCAACTACCACCGAGGAGTCCATCAGAGCTGAACTTAGGCAAGCTTATGATGAGAATCTGTCTAAGATCAGTCAGCAGATTTTTGGTCATGGGCTTAATGTATGATTTTGTTTGCTGAGTACTTTGACTTTTAATTCCCTTAGTGAAACTGGTTTTCATCTTTTATCTTTATTATGATTCGTCATTCCGTTTGAAATGATTGACCATAATACTCATAGGATTTTTGGCAAACCCTCAGCCATCAACGGGTTTAATGAGCCTTTACCGACTACCGTTTGAGTCGGGCTAGCATGCGGTTTGTTTAAACCCGTCCGCATGTAACGTTGCGCTCAGAGATTGAATTCTCTGAGACTTTGTGCTATGATGTCGAATACATAGACTTCGCCATTGTTACGGGAATAGGCTACCCGGCGACACGTGTTAGGTGTTGTCTTTAGGATTTTTAGCTAACCCCCAGCCTTTAATGGATTTGATTAGCCTTTACCGACTACCGTTTGAGTCGGGCTAGCATGCAGATTGTCTAAATCTGTTCGCATGTAACGTTGTGCTCAGAGATTGAATCCCCTGAGTCTTGTTGATATGACTTCGAATACATAGACTTCGCCATTATTATGGGAATAGGCTACCCAGCAACGTGTATTACACGCTGACTTATCCCCACTTAGGTTTCGGGATAAAATACCCCAGAATCAAATTCTGGTGTCTCTTTCTACGGGAAAAAGACTAAACCGGTGACGCGTGTTAGGCGCCGGCATATCCTTTCTTAGGATTCAGGATGAAATTCCCCATGCGTATGAGGCATGGATTTTGGTGTTATTAATAACAACTTGCCATAATGTTGAATATGCGGACGGGTGTTCTTTTTAACGGTTAAGAACTAACCGGCAGCGCGGGTTAAGCGCAGACTTATCCCTGCTTAGGTTTCAGGATAAAATACCCCAGAATCGAACTCTGGTGTCTTCTTCTACAGAGAAAGACTAAACCGACAGCGCGTGTTAGGCGCAGACTTATCCCTGCTTAGGATTCGGGATAAACTTCC
Source organism: Asparagus kiusianus (assembly GCA_022839385.1). Classification (NCBI taxonomy): domain Eukaryota; kingdom Viridiplantae; phylum Streptophyta; class Magnoliopsida; order Asparagales; family Asparagaceae; genus Asparagus; species Asparagus kiusianus. The sequence continues at coordinate 20,114 of BQKN01065773.1, read as the reverse complement.
TAGGATGAATCCTAAATTCTTGGAAAAGGATTGGTGTGGGAAGGAAGAATTTTATATTCTATTCTCCGAACAAGGAAGGAAGAATTTTATATTCTATTCCTTGATTCTGGAAAGGAAGAATTTTATATTCTATTTCCAGCGCAAAAGAAACTAGAAGTGGGATCTCCACTCCGAGAATCCGGAAAATCTAAATAAGCTTACCTTTTATAGGATCAGTTATCTAGATGAGTTTTTCGTTTATCGAAATGAAGTTTCAACTCTGGTTATAACCATGAGAAGGTTTAACCAAAGAGAAGAGAGAGGGAGTTCTTTCGTTTATCGAAAGGGGACTCCGAACTGAAAGTGGACCTCTTGTTCACGGAAAGAGTCAAGAGGGCCAGAAGGACATTTTTGGTGGACTCACTGTCAATTGAAATTGATCAATGAGGGATTTTGGTGGTGAAAAATGATTTTGGGTTATCCTCTAGAATATTAAGTGTAATATTCTTCGAGGAACTTCCCGATAAATGGGTTATCCTGAATGTACTAGGGATAGTACTTTTTCAGGAACTTCCCATTTATTGGCATTAATTGCCTGACGCCTTCCAGAGAAATAAGGCGGTATGCGCCGTTTGAGTAGACTGTGTCTATCACAAACGGTCCTTCCCATTTGGGTTCGAATTTACCCTTCTTCTTGGAGTTGAGGATTATCGGTCGGCGAGCAGCAAGGACCAGATCTCCTTCCTTGAAGCTTCTTTGGCGGACCCTTTTGTCAAAAGCCCTGGAAATTCTAGCTTGATAGAACTCGATGTGTTGTTGAGCTTCCAAGCGCCTTTCATCTAACCTTTCGAGTTCTTCAAGACGTTTCTGATGTTGCTCTTCTGTCGTCATCTCCGTTGCGAGAGCGATCCGAAGGGATGGGATTTGAATTTCCAACGGTAGCACAGCTTCACATCCGTACACTAACGAATATGGGGTGGCTCCTGTAGGCGTGCGTATAGTGGTACGATAAGCCCAGAGCGCCTTGCCAAGTTTATCATCCCAGTCTCGTTTATTGGTCTTCACGAGCTTTGACAGGATCTTGATGATCGTCTTGTTAAAAGCCTCAGCTAATCCGTTCGCAGCGGGATAATAAGCTGTTGACAAAACATCTTCAATTTTAAATTTGTCACAAAACCTGATGAAAGCGTTACTTATGAACTGCGGGCCGTTGTCATGGATGATCTGTCTCGGCACGCCGTGTCGGTATATGACATGATGTTTGATGAAATTGATGACGTTGTTCGTCTTCACTTCTTTAAGCGGAATTGCTTTAGCTCACTTTGAAAAGTAGTCCGTGATGGCGAGAATAAATCGATCACCTTTGACTGAAGGGGGAAAGATAGGACCAACGATGTCCATACCCCATGTTTTGAATGGCCAGGATGTGGTTGACGTGTGCAACCGCTCCGGTGGTTGGTGCATATAATTTGCATGCACTTGACAAGCGTGACATCATCGCGCGTATTCGATCGCGTCACGAACCATTGTTGGCTAGAAATATCCCATTCTTCTGATTCGATCATACAGCTTGGGACCTGGCTGATACGCGCCGCACTCTCCTTCATGTGCTTCCTTAAGAACTTCTTTTGCTTCCTCGTTCGAAAGGCATCGGAGGAGAAAATCATCATACCCTCGACGGTATAACGTACGGGTCTCGGTATTATAGAAGAACCTTGGTGCTCTTCGGCGAATAGATTCTCTTTCTTTTACATCCTCCAGCAAAATACCATATTGGACGTAATCAATGATGGGAAAACACCAATCTCGGGACTCAGACCCGATTTGAGTTGAGTTTACCTCCTTGGCGTTCGCATTTCTGTCATCTTCCTCTTCGATATCCATATTGTATATGGGTATACAGAGTTGATGTGATCTCACTGTGACTAGCAGTTCAGTTTCGGGCGGCTGCGCGAGTGATACTGCTAGTGCTGCCAGTGCATCCGCATAAGCGTTCTGGAGATGAGGGATGTACTCGATAAAGAATTCTTCAAAAGAATCTACCATTTTGACGGCTTCCTGGTGGTATGGGATCAAGTCTTGGTTTCTGACTTCATACTCTCCACGGACTTGATTGACGATCAATTGAGAATCTCCAAAAGCTTCGAGATATTCGACCCCCAGCTCCTTGGCGAAACTGAGTCCAATAAGGAGTGCGTTGTACTCGGCTACGTTATTGGAACATGGATCTGTCAGAGAGTAAGCCCGAGGCATCACATGCTTCCCCGGGAAAACTAAAACAACTCCAACTCCGGAGGAGACTTTAGAACATCCAGGGGTTACTGCCATATTAGCTGCTCTTGAAGCACCATCGAAGTACAATTGCCATACTTGTTGATGCGACATGGTGTTAACCTCGTGGGTTTCATCCGGCAAGTCATCATATACTTCTGCCGTATCCGTTGTCGGGCTTGCCGCCAAAAGATCACAAATCGCTTGTCCTTTGACCGACTTCTGCTGTTTGAAATGCAAATCATACTGGGACAAGAGAAGGGCCCACTTCGCTAACCGCCAATTCATCGAACCCGGTTGCGTCATAAAAAACCGTACCGGATTAACGTTAGAGATAACGTAAATCGTTTGTCCGACCAAGTAATGCCGCATCTTTTGTACCGCGAATACCAATGCGAGGCATTCTTTCTCAATCATCGGGTATCGGGACTCGGCGCCCACCAAGGTCCGACTTAGGTAATAAACTGCCTGTTCGTGACCATTATCATCGTCTTGTGCTAATAAAGCACTTATCGAATGGTTCATCGCCTTGATGTAAATCAAGAATGGTTTACCTGATTTTGGTGCGACGAGAACAGGAGGATTCCTCAGATATGTCTTGATATCTTCGAGTGCTTTTTGGCAAGCGTCGTCCTAAATAAATGACACACCTTTCTTGTTCAGCTTAGAGAATGGCTGGCACTTCCCAGAAAGATTTGAGATGAATCGCCGGATGTAAGCTAAACGCCCTTGCAACCCTCTGAGTTCTCTTAGATTTCTCGGAGGCTGCAATTCATGTATCGCCTTCACCTTGTCAGGATCGATATGTATACCTTTAGTGGTAACGATGAATCCAAGGAATTTTTCGCTGGACATTCCAAGGAAGGATTTAGTGGGGTTCATCTTCAATTGATGACTCCGCATGAGATCGAACATCGTCTTCAAGTCCTTGATGTGATCTTCTTTGTTGCGGCTTTTTACAACCAAATCATCAACGTAGCACTCGATCGTTTTCCTGAGGTGCTTTTGGAAAATCTTAGTCATCGCTCGCTGGTATGTGGCGCCTACATTCTTTAGACCGAAAGGCATCACTGTGTAGCAGAAGACACCGAGGGGCGTTCTGAACGCTGTATGCTTCTCATCATCCGGGTGCATCTTGATTTGGTTATACCCCGAAAAGCCATCCATGAAGGACATCCTCTCAAATCCGCACGTATTGTCGATAATGACGTCCGTGATTGGGAGGGGGAAGTCGTCTTTCGGACATGCCGCATTCAGGTCCCTGAAGTCGATGCATATCCTGATCTTACTATTTTTCTTCATGACTGGGATAATATTAGCTAGCCAGTCTGGATGCTGCTCCTCTCGGATGAATCCTGAGTCGATCAATTTCTTAACCTCTGCCTCGATGGCTTCCATAATCTGCGGACGAAACCGTCTCTGTTGTTGTTTGACAGGTTTGGCATCCGACTTAATATCGAGGCGATGCACTGCCACATTGGGATCGAGCCCTGGCATGTCTTCATAGTTCCAGGCGAAGACGTCAATATATTCTCTAATGAGAGCAATTAACTCCTCCTTCTCATTTGGAGGAAGACTATCGCTGATGAATATGGGCTTTGGGTTGGCCTCATCACCCATATTAATTTGGACTATTTTGTCTTCAGTGGGAGGTTCCCTTTGTTCAAACCTGTCTCCGTACTGCAGGTTCAGATGATGAACCCATGGGTCTTCCCACGTTGGCATTTGCTCATCATCCTCCATTGTAGATGGATCAGCTGTAGTCATGTTCGACATTAGGGTCTTGAACATTTCTCCCAAACTTGTGTCAGAATCCCCAGCTGAAGAATCAGAAGAGTACCCATCCTTAGCTTTGTTAGCAATTTGATCGATAATTTTCCAACCACATTCATCATCAGACGAGGAAACATAGCCTAAGCCTCTTTTGTGATGGTAATAATCATCCGGTTTCCCTTTTGGTACATATGCTGCTTTGGCTGGGATACGGGAACCTCGATCGAAATACAATCCTTCTCCGAGTGCGAAATCGTATCCCTGTTTTTCCATAAGCTTGCGCGCTTCCGGACTATACTTGGATAAATGTCGACCAGGTTTGTCTTCATCCTCGTCTTCCCTTAGGAAATGATCTGGTAGTGGAAAATTCTCTCCTTTACCATAAATCACTTCTTTTTGTCCCCCTATTTTGGCAGGAACAATCCGGGTTGTTCCGAAAGAATGCTGGAGGCGTTTCTTCGTTACATAAGATGATCGGAGCGGCATACATAAATCAGGATTATCGTGTAATCCCTTTATCGCATCATCAAGAGACAACGAGTACTCTAAATCATCTTTCATTTCAATATTGGCAAGTTGCCAGTTACAACTGCCATCTGACGATTATTCATCGTCAAGATTGATTACAAAGGGTACAATGTCATTTAAAACAAAACCACCATTGTAATCGAATCCGGCTTCGGAATCAGCTTCTTCTCCGCTGTTCGTACCTTGGACCGATGGTTCAGTATCGGATTCGCTACCATAAAGGAGAGAATCAGTGAAATAATTCTCAAACCCTTTAAATGCTTGCTTATCCGTAACCACCGTCCTGACCCTTCCATCAGTGTCGACATATTTTAGACACTGATGTAGGGTGGAGGGAACTATAACGTTGCTATGGATCTAAGGCCGACCCAGTAGTAAGTTATAGGATGTCTCAGCATCAATCACGTAACACGTGACCTCCGTCTTCAGATCAACCATTTGGCACTTTATTCGGATCTTCCCCAAAGGCCTTGACCCACTAGTGTTGAATCCGTAAATGACCGTGCCTGTAGACCCCAATTTGCTGACTGGAATGCCAAGGCTATGCATTAGGCGAAGCGGCATAATGCTCACAGCGGAACCCGGATCCACTTGGATTCGGTTGACTTCGCTGGAGCCAATGTACCTGACGAAGTACAGGGGCCGATCATGGTTTGAATTCTTCGTCTGCATGTCCTCTTTGGTGAAGGTGATGCAGGGAAGGTTCTTAGCCGCTACATTACACTGTTGAGCTAACAGTTCTAGTTCTTCAGGCGCCGGCTTGATCCGAGTGAGGAACACTTCTGAATCGGCCAAGGCCTCTTGCAAGGCTTCTCTAGTCTCCTTAGACAACCGCAGCAACTCATATAGCGTTATCCGCGCCGAAATATTGGCTAATTAAGCCATGATATCAAAAATACGCGGAGTTTTCGAGTTCTCCGGTTTATCTCTTCCAATCGGACGATTGAAACGAGACTGCTTCGGATTCTGAACCTCCTGGGGTCCCTTCTCTTTCTGCTTATCCACCGGCTATCGTCGAGCCTCCTCAACCAGTTTGGGAACCGTAATCACCCCCAGCTCTGTGAGAGTCTTGGCTGGTCCCCGTTTTGTCACTCCCTGCTCAGCTAACTGATCACCAGGAGATGGATATTTGAAGTGATACTCATTTCCACTCCGGGTCGCAATGACTTCTTGTTCTTCTTTGGAGAGCGGGAAAGCTAGGATTCTTTCGTCATCTTCTCCGGGGATAGCAGAGACTCCGCAGCAAGACTTCCCTTTCCCTTTTGATTTCTTCTTGGATGACGATCCGGCCCATTGTTCATCTTCAATTAGGTCGGGGTGAACCCAGAGAATTTCGCCGTTTGGGGTTGTGTGTGGCACAAGTCCCTTTTGGCGCTGTCCGTGCGGGTCATCATTCACCGTCTTCATCCCGACTTTGGTGACGCGTTTTGGCTCGAACCATGTTGTAGGCACCGATCCAAAGCTGATTGACACCGCATTTGCTCCTACATTCTTGGCAGGCTTCGGAGTTATGACCCCTATGTCAATTAACGCCTGGATCTTGTCTTTGAGGTGGTAGCATGACCTCGTAGGGTGATGGACCGCTCTGTGGTACGCGCAGTACTTCGGATCTGTCACTTTGCTGGCCCCCTCTTGATCTACGATCGCCGGCAACTGGATTTTGTTGTTCTCCAACAAATACTTGAAGATGGCGGGCACCTCGTCATCTTTGAAGGAGTACACTTTAGGAAACCTCGGTTCTGAAGATTTCTGCTTCTGAGACCGTTGCTGCCAATGCGGCTGCGATTGTTGTGGCGCTCGCTGCTGCGGCTGCTGCTGAGATTGCAGTTGGAAGGTTTGATTAGCATCAACTGCGTTAGCATGTGCCTTACCCTTCCCTTTTGGGACGAAGTTTTGTTTCGGAGGATTTGTTGCCGGTTGGCCTCTCTCCGCCTTCTTTCTCCTAAGGAATCGCTCAGCTTGCTCCCCTCGGACCTTCAGATCCTTCCATGTCTTGGATGGTGCTGTGCCCATTGCTTCCAACACGTCCAACGAAAGATTGTTGTGGTAGGTCTGGAGGATGAACTCCTCAGTGATCGGGTCCCTGCAATTCATCGCCTTGTTCCGGAACCTTTTGACGAAGGTGTCGACTAACTCCCCGTCCTTCTGCTTCTCATCGAGCAACGATCCGATAGATATCTCAGTGTCGTTGTCGAAGAAATTTGTGAGGAACTTAGTCTCCATGTCGTCCCAGCTGTTTATGCTACCTGGCTTGAGGCGGCGATACCAATCGAAGGCGGCTTTGCGAAGTGTGCCAACGAATGACCGCACCATTAGAGGCTCATTACCAGAGATTACCCCCAAGTGTGATTTGAAGTAAATCAAATGCTGAGTGGGTGAACCCATCCCATTAAACAGCGTAAAGTTAATTAGACTGAACTTCGCCGGATATGGGATTGATTCCCACTCCCTTGGGTATGGACAAGGAATGCCCGTCTTTTTCGTCTCTTGAGTAGAAATCAATGTATTGATTTTGCTCTCGAGGTTTTTAATTTTTAGGCTTTCACCTGTGTCTTCGCTAGCATTCTCGTTACCACCCCCTGCGTTGACGGGAGGATTATTGGCATTATGAGCTCCATTTGTATCCTCATCTTCCTGATGAACTTGGTTACGACGACTTGGTTCGCCTTGCTGGTTCGTCAGTGCTTGGATCTGTTGATCATGCATCTCTCTCATGTTTTGCATGGTCATCTGCATTTTGAACCTGAAGCTTTCCTGTTGTTTCGCCATGGCTTCTTCGAGAATCTTGGCCACTTGCTCCGCGCTTATCATGAATGATTCGCGGGGTTGTCCTTTACTGGACACGGTATTGTCAGACGCAATTGCTGAGCCGGCATCTGATTCTTCATCTCCCGAAGGTACTCTTGTCCGAACCCTACCATACGTTGCACGAATGATAGCTCTGGACTGAAGACGAGTTACACGTCGGGGCATCTCTGGAATTGCCTCGGGATTGTCCTGAGCTGATGTTCCCTTGCTGGTCATATTGGCGGTGACCCTTGGAAATTCTCCATCACCGATCACCGTTTTTCTTTGCCGGAAACGCCTATGCCTTGGTTTTGGCGTTTCTGTACTGAGCCTTTCGAACACAGAAACTCTCTCGGGGACTGCCTTGATACAGTTGCACTCAGACAGTACCGCCCGAATGAGCTTTGAACAAGGGCACTGAGTTTTGAGCCTTCGAGGGCTCTTTTTTCTGGTTTTATTCGTACCCCCAGCACGATAGTACAGCTCGTCCGTTTGAAAGTCGGAGCAACCTATCGTGTGTTGGCACGATTTCCCAGGTATAACATCATCGTCATCGGATGATAACGTTTCCTTCTGAGGGTGAATTGCTTTCTTTGGGCTTTCGAGAGTCACGCGCCTCGAAACGCGCCTTTGTGGGTGTGAATTCTCGACGAGCCCGAACTTCGATGCGCAAAGTGGTGCGCCTGGGTGCCATGATTTCTTTGTCATGCTGAGGGTTGCGGCGACCCCCAGCATGTTGAATCGTTCGGGATTTCTTCATTGGTTCCAAACGTTCCTGAACTGGAGCTTTGCCTCGTTCCTTGGGAAGTGGACCGAGGCGCTCCAACACCGACTTCCTTTTCTGAGACGGTCCTGCGGGATCTCCCAGAGCAGTTGTAGAAATCATCGACGGTTTGGATTGACTCGCCAGAAGTTGCACTTTCGGAGGCTGCAGTTGTTGTTCCTTAGTCTGAATTGCCGCTTCAGACTTTGGTCTCCAAACCTTGCGTGTTGATGGCGGCTTCTTGGCCACCTCTTTCTGCAACCTTCTACGGGCTTCTTCGGCTTGAGCCCGTGCCTGCGCTGATAGTACGCGGCGCTTGCGAATGCGCTCCTCCAGCGTTGATCGGTTCCGTTTGACACGGACCCATTCGTTCATCGGCGGCTTGGAGCAGCTACCCTTCATTTGTTGTTGAGGCTGTTTGCCTCCCTTGTTTTTCAGATCCGCGTTGTAGCGGACCCCGTCAACGGACTCCATGGCCTTTGCGAATTGCTTCGCAAGGCGTTGACGCTGCCTCTGGCGAGCTCTCTTAGAGAGAGTCACCACGCCTTCAATGGCGGATTTGACCTGCTTAGAGGCCGGTGGAACTTCACCCGACGTAACTTTGGCGTCAATCGGGGTGAGGTCGTCGTTGGTAGCTTCAACTTCTTCGTACCAACGAACTTTTCTCCTGGAGGAGAACTTCTGGGACTTCTTGGACTTACGGGGGGAGGTTGATCCGGACGAGGACGACAAGTACTCCTCGAACTTCTGTTGGTCGAACTCGTATTCGACCTCCTCCACGACCGGGATCGAGATCCGCGGCTGTGACGCTCCGATCGCGGCAGCGAGATCGGCGGCTCCCACTGTGGTCGCCAGATTGTTCGAGGGGAAAATAGTAGCTTTCTTCATTGATGATTCCATTGCACACTCGGTAATTGTTTATCGATTACAAAAATTCGGTCTTTTTATAAGATCCGGTTACAAGAAATCAACAAAAAGTAAAAATTACAACTTTCCTTATTTGTCGAACAAATCACGAGCTCCTGTTTTTCGGTCGCTCGCTTGCGTGGGTTGTTTGCCTGCACCGGGGGTTTATCCGTTGACCACCACGCGATCTAGATCCGGGCAGATCTACACGATTCGACGGGTGCTATTTCACGAAGGAAATAACAGCCGGTGGGTACTATTTCACCAAGGAAATAGTAGCATTTAGTTCTCGGGATCAAAGGCCAAGCTTTGATCCGGAGTATTACCTCGTGTATATCTCAGATCTGATTTCCTCTCTCAAACTCCTGCCTTTTGTGACGCGGATGCTCGCCAAGAACCAGATCTGAATGTTCAAGTCTTCAAGCCTTTAAAACTCAAGAATGAGATCTCAATTCGGCAGGGTTTCGGCTCCCAAAAAAAAGTCCTCCTCAATGAATGAACCAACCCCCTATTTATAGGCAACCAGATCTGTGCCTTGGCACAGATCTGGGTCGGCCACCTCAAGGTGGCTCGGCTCTTGGCCGAGCCCCTCTAGGTGTTGGGTTTGGTTGTTTCCCATCTTTCGGTTCTGTCTGTGATTCGGTTGTGTGGTTGACCCGATTTGGCAGTAAATCCGGTTCCTGATTTGGCAGTAAATCCATCTCTGAATTCGAGTCCGAAACTGATCTTGATTCGATCGTGATTCATTCGAGTTCGCTCTTGTTTGGATGACTCGTTGACTCCCCGAACCGTTGGCTTGATTCCGCACGCGAATGGATGCATTCCGTTGCTCGCGTGCGATTCGTTGACCTCGTCGTCTCGTCACTCGATGGTTTGTCGAATCACCATGCCGAGCTGTGCTAAGGGACCTATAGGCAATTTTATACGCCTACAGCTACATACCAACATGCCATGACCTCTATTTTCCAAAAACATCTACGGAAGACTGTAGAATGTTATGTAGATTACTTGGTTGTTATAAGTCATAATAAGGGAAACCATTTACACGACTTAAAAATAATGTTCGACCTCATGCGGAACATCAACTTAAGATGAATCCGACCAAGTCATTTTTAGGAATGGCTAGTGGTAAATTCCTTGGTCATAGCTAATGGAATTCGTCTTGACCCAGATAAAGTCAAAGCCATCTGAGAGCTGCCACGTCCTAGAAATCTCAAGGAGCTTCGGGGTCTACAATGGTGATTGGTATACATTCGCAGGTTCATTTCTAACCTATCAGGAAAATGTCAACCATTCTCAAGATTAATAAAGAAAGGGGTATCTTTTGTGTGGGATGAAGCTTGACAGAAAGCATTCGATGAGATTAAGCAATATCTCTCCAATCCGCCGGTATTGGTTGCACCGAAGTTAGGTAAACCTTTCTTGATATACATCCGGACTACAGATCATGCATTGGCAGGACTCTTAGTATAAGATGATGAAAACGGCCATGAGCAAGTTGTTTATTATCTTAGTAGGACTTTATCGGGTGCTGAACCTCGTTATCCTCCTATTGAGAAAGAATGTTTGGCACTTGTCTTCACAATCCAGAAGATGCGACATTATTTGGTTGGTCAAATCATACATGTCATTTCCCAGATCAATCCTATTCGGGTATTCATGACACAGCCCAGTGCATTGAACCGACGACTCGCTAGATGGACATTATTGCTCTCCTAATATGATATTCACTTCAAACCTCATAAGGCAGTGAAAGGTCAAGTTATTTGTGACCTCATGGCCAACCATCCATTGAAAGGGAAGGTGGAATTGTATCAGGACATACCAGATGAGACATATGAAGCCGATGTTGTCTCTAAAGAGCAGGTATGGCAACTATATTTTGATGGTGCGGCAAGAGCGAGTTCTACTGGTCGAGTTATTACCGGAGTGGGGGTAGTCTTTATCTCTCTACAAAATCATATGCTACCATGAGTTGTTTCTTTAACAGAGTCATGCTCTAATAGTGTAGTCGAATACAATGCTTTGTTGGTTGGCCTAGATATAGCTAGACAGCTGGGGGTGAAGCACCTAGTGTTCGTGGGAAAAATCAAACTCTTCTTCATTGACAATGTCATTGCTATCTTAGTTAACAACTTTTTACGTTTACAAAGATCCGGTCTTTTTATAAGAGCCGGTTACAATGAAAATCAAAGAAAACAAAGAAAAATTACAACTTTCCTTATTTAACGAACAGATCGCGAGCTCCTGTTATACGGTCACTCGCTTTGTGGGTTGTTTGCCTGTGCCGGGGTTATTTGCCGTGGACCACCGCGCAATCTCGATCCGAACAGATCTACATGGTATAACGGGTATTTCCCACCAAGGGGATAATAGCCGGGAGGGATCGTTTCACCAAGGAAACGACCGCTCGAATCTCAGGATCTAAGAACCAAGCTTAGATCCGGAGTAGAACTACGTAGATCTGAGGATTATATCCCTTCGAACTCCTGCCTTGTTTGGTGCGGGTGCTCGCCAAGAATCGAATCCGAGTGTCCAAGTCTTCAAGCCTTCACAATTCCGAGTTGAGGTGACAATCCGGCAGAGTTTCGGCTCTTCAGAAGTTCAGAAAAAAGTCCTCTTAAATGAACAACCACCCCGCCTATTTATAGGCACTCAAAACTGTGCATCTGTGCACAAGAGAGAGGGGGGAAGGCGCCGGCCACCTCAGGGTGGCTCGGCTTGGGCCGAGTCACCCCGGGTTGGCTCGGTTTAGGCCGAGTCCCCGGGTGCTTTCCGTCGTTCGGTTGTTTTCCGGTTCTGTATTGAGTTCGTTTGATTTGTTCGGGTCTTGATTTGATAGCCCGAGTCTTCATTTGGTAGTTGTTTCCGGTAAAAGTTGCTGTTTTCATTGATGTTCTCTTTTTTTGAGATCTGTTACAACTTTGAGCGTTACAACAGTATAAAATGAAAACAAAGGGGTTACAACTTAAACGAAAATAAACACGAACGGTGCATATCGCCTAGTCACCAAAACGGAAGGACCGTTCGTAGTAGAAACAGTTTACTCGAACGGTGCATATCGCCTAGTCACCAAAGGTGATAACCGGCTCATGATGCCAATAAATGGCAAATTCCTGAAGAGATACTATCCTTAGTATTCTCAGAAGAATCGAGGTACCAGGAAGTTCCCGGAAGAATACCACATTGGGGTATTCTTAGGGATAACCCGGTCGCTGATGAATAAGAAATCAATGTTCGAATTCCGAATATTCTTGTTTGTCAGAATCTAACCCTCATAAGCACTCTTTTGCTGAGATGAGATCTAATCATTCAATGGATTAATCTTTCCCTCGCAAAACTTTTAGTGGTGTTTGACTAATCATAGTCTCTACCACACAATTCCCACTTGTTCAAACCTTACTACAGTTAGGACCAAAGCCAGATTCCCCTCTCGATTCGTCCAAAGAACGAGAGGTCCACAAATAGATCGGTCAAACCCTTCGCGGTTAGGATCGTCTCAAACTTCCCACTTGGTCAAACCTTACGACAGTTAGCACCAAAGCCAAATTCCCCTCTCGATTCCTTCAATGAACGAGAGGTCCACTTTCAAATCGAGCGATCAAACCTTCCTACGGTTAGGATCGTCTCAAACCTCCCATTCGGTAACCAAACCTTACGACAGTTAGGGTTATCCGAATCTTTTCATCCTTCGGATCCTGGGGGTGGAGATCCCACCTCGAGTTTCCTGTCCTGCTGAAGATAAAATATAAAATTCTTCCTCTTCAGAGTCAAATGACCAAACCTTACGACAGTTAGGGTCGTTTGAACCTTTTGATTCGGTAACCAAACCTTACGACAGTTAGGGTTATCCGAATCTTTTCGATTCTCGGAGTGGAGATCCCACTTCTAGTTTCATCCTTCGGATTCTGGGGGTGGAGATCCTACCTCGAGTTTCCTTTCCTGCTGAAGATAGAATATAAAATTCTTCCTCTTCAGAGTCGAATGACCAAACCTTACGACAGTTAGGGTCGTTTGAACCTTTTGATTCGGTAACCAAACCTTACGATAGTTAGGGTTATCCGAATCTTTTCGATTCTCGGAGTGGAGATCCCACTTCTAGTTTCATCCTTCGGATTCTGGGGGTGGAGATCCCACCTCGAGTTTCCTTTTCTGCTGAAGATAGAATATAAAATTCTTCCTCTTCAGAATCAAATGACCAAACCTTACGACAGTTAGGGTCGTTTGAACCTTTCGATTCGGTAACCAAACCTTACGACAGTTAGGGTTATCCGAATCTTTTCGATTCTCGGAGTGGAGATCCCACTTCTAGTCTCCCACTTTCCCCTGTCTTTGCTTTTAAAACAGAGATGAAGTCGGCGCCTAACACGCGTTGCCGGGTAGTCTTTCCCGTGAGAAAGACGAAGTCTATGTATTCAACATCATAGCACTAAGTCTAAGAGAAGCAATTTTCTTAGCACAACGTTACATGCGGAACGGATTTAGACAATTCGCATGCTAGCCCGATGCAAACGGCAATCGGTAAAGGCAAGTCAAACCCGTTGAGGGCTGGGGGTTTGCCAATAATCCCAAAGTCTGTACCTAACACGTATAGCCGGTTTAGTTTTTTTTTTTAGAAGACACTACGGCAGATCAAGCCCATGGAGGACTTGAAGGTGTACCAAAAATCCTATGAAGAAACATCAGAAGAAAAGCAAATGCAGAGTCTCTTATAATAGATCAAGATGAAAGCATACAACAACAGGGTCGTCAACCCAAAGGCAGCTGACGACTAAGAATACGAGACTCTAAACCGGAGATCCTGTCCATATAGCTCTGCTCGAACTCCGCCTGCAAGCTAGCTCGGACAGAATCCTCGGAACTGCTCAAGACCTCTGTGGCTTCAGCTCGCAGCTTCATCAACCCCTCCTGTGCTGATCCCAGCCTATCGAGTGTCCAGTCACGAGAACGCTCCAACCCAACCAGGTCCTCAGTGATTATAGCAGCTGACTCTTCGGCGCGTCCCAAGGCCTCCTTCAGCCTAGCTATCTCTGCATGAGTGGAATCTAGGGAGCTGACTAACTCGGCTCTACTGGTGTCCTTCCTCGCCAGAGCGGCCATCAGCTGTCCGACAGTATGCTCACGTGATCGGAGCTCGCTGCTAATGGAAGATCTCAGGTCACGCCACTGCGTCAACCTATCCTCCACCTGAGAAGATGCAAAAGAGGAAGCTCCACCAGCCTTCAGCTCCCTCAGCTCTCGAACCTCTGACTCCAGGGCAGCGAATTCAGCAGTGAAAGAATCGGCCAGCTCCGGATGTCCTTCCTCCCTCATCATCATCATATGACGAGAGAAGGAACGCCTGAACTGATCGAAACAGCATCCCCTGTGAAGAAGCTTCTCGATCATGCCATTATAGAAGGTCGTAAAATATCCCAGGTCCATACGAAAAACATCTCGGTCTGGATCGGTATCGACCAAAAGAGCGCGGACATGCTCATAAAGAGAAGATCGAGGTCCTGAAAACAGCAATACGAGAAGCTAAGGGACTATCAAAAAATAATCAGAAAACCCGAAGGAGGAATTCGAGGCATACCTATACCGGTAGAAGTCCCCTCGGGTTGAGATCCGACAGAAGCCGAAGTCACGACAGGAGTGGTCATGGGGGGTGTATCAACCCTCGTGGGCAAGTCAGTCGTACTACTCGGTGGAGGTGGAAAAACGCCCGCAGCTGTAGCAGCATCAGGCACATCGCCTGGTCCTACAGTTAAGCTTTCTTATTAGCCAAAATGAAAATTTAGGCAAGTAAAGAAAAGCGGGATTGGATATATACCTGTGAATGAACCACTCCCAAAGAGTGGTCTCATAGGTATTTCCGAAGTCTGTTCGGCTAACATATCGGCCAGCAATCCAGCATCGGGCCTCGAGAAGCCGGGAACAGGAGCATGCTCCCGTACCCCGAAGCCTACATCTGGAAAGACTCCATCCTCAGCTAGTTCTTCTCTGGCAGCATCTGCAAGACAACCAGAGGGTTGGAGAGATGCACAAAAGAGAAAGCAAAGCACAGAATTCCTAAGAAGGATATCCTTGAATAGAGATATACCTGAGTATGGGATGATGGGATCGACGCTGCTCACCGGCTCAAGATCAATATTCAGGTCAATGCCTAGGGAGCCATCATGAAGAGCATCGCACATTTCTTGCATAAAGCAATCCATGTGGTCGGATCCAGGAAATGCCGGAGCTGGGGGAAGCTCACCTTCTTCAAAGATCCCTGAAATCCAAAACATGATTATGAATCTCAAAGGTAAATCACCCCAAAGCAACAAAGATGCATTCAAAAGGGTGTTATCTTCCTCACCACCGGCAATGTCGTTCAAGTCCGCTCCACACGGACGCCGATCCCTAGGTGGCTTGGGAACAGTCTTTTTCCTCTTCAAAGTACCAGCTCTACTGGGACCCACAGGTCGATCATGCGCAGGCTTACTATTCATAGTAGCTCGGTCATCAGGCCCTGAGCCAGTGAAGTGAGAAGCAAGTGGCTCATGATCACCAGAGGTCCTACCTGAAATGATGACATTCATAAATGCCAGCTGGATTCAAGAAAGGAAATCAAAGGGTATATGACAAACCTGCACCGAGTTCTCCTTGGTCGGTGTCTATATCCGCAAACTCCCCATCAGGAGTCTCGACCTCGTCATCCATAGGGAGAGACCCTGCATCATCTCTGCTGGAGAGGGAGGATTTACCACGCCTCTTCCTCTGCTTCCGAGCAATCGCAGCCTTACGAGCAGCCATCATGGCGGCCTGCACTGAGTGATCGGACTCCAACTCTGAAAGGCTCTTCACGCCTATGAATTCATAAGCAGAAAGAAGCCACTTGCAGCTGAGAAAAGTGATCATCGGCTTGCGCCTATAAGAGGGAAGAGCAAAGCGGGCCCCAGTGCAGCCCGCCATGGTCCACAACCACGCTCGCACGCCGTCAACTAGTCCTCCCTCAACCCTCAAACCGCGGCTGGGGTTCCCGATATATAGCTGGTCATAGCCGAACTGACGAGCAAAGCGGCAAGGGAGGTAAGGCTCTATATAGCATCGGTTCTTCACCCGGAAGACAAGATACCCGACACGGATGTTAATCAACCAACGAAAACAGCCGATGTCGAGAATGGTGCGGTTACTCCGGGGCTTCTCCTCATCAATCAACACGTCGCCATATCGGCCCGAAAACTGAGGGAAGCACTTAAAGAACTCCCAGCCCTTGCGGACTTGAAGCTCCTGCTGAACGTCCTCGAATTTCTTCCCGAGCCATCTACTCTTCTCCAACAGCTGCAGATATGGAACAGGAACATCAACAGCACTAGGCGCTGACATCAGTCCAGGACGGTGAAGAACGAGCCACGCCATCAGATATGCGTAGGGGAGCTCGACCTTAGGACAGATAAGCTCGGTAGATATCTCAGGACCCACCTGAGTAAAGCTACGGACCACGCTCCTAAGCCCGCAATGGATGCTAGCCACCATCGCCGGAAGCAAAGAAAGCTCTCTCCCATAAGCTAACTGAACCGCGGGAAAAAGCACCTCAAGAGGTAAGGCATCCGAAGACTGATGAGGAACAACACACTTCTTCAACCAGAGAGCAAGATATCCTGCCAACAGAGACCTAGGCTCTATGGACTTCTGCGCACGGCGGAGGAACGAGCGAAACTTGGTCCCTGCAGGGAAAGCTCCCTCAGCGCTGGCAAGGGTATAGGATTGGGCCCCGCTCTTCTCCACCAACTCGTTAACGGCAGTGACAGTCAAAATATCTAGCTCGCGAATAGGGTCGCTAGAGCTACCCTCCAAATTCGGGAACAGATAAGTGGCGAACTGCTTCAAGCTAATCTTCCTCTTCGTCTTCGCCGGGGGGGAAATCAGGGTCAATGAAGTATGATAATGACAGGTGAGGTCCCAGAGAGTGGCATACATATCGGGATCATCCTGCTTCAACCTCCACAACTGCTGGTTCGAAGGGAAATACTCCTGGTAAGGATAATCTCCCATCGGAAGACCAGAAACCTGATGCATCTCGTGGAGAGCCAACCCCAACTCTCCGTCACCAGTCAGGAAGGTGTTGCTATCAGGCATGTACATCTCCAACAATGCCAAGAAATGGCGGCAGCTAACAGGGAGCCCGTACATGGTAGCCCGTATAGGCACATACAGGCCACTGCTCCTCAGAGTCTCCTCCCAACGACCCAAGACATAACCGGTCATATGGGGCCACCACCCCTTGGATAAAGAAGAAGCCCAACCATAGCATCGGTACTCCGGGTGAGGAAGCCTTCTCCCAAGGAGAGCTAAGCGGTTCCTCACTGTAGAAGCAACTGTAAACATCTCATCTGGGGGTGCGGCGCCAAGACCCATGATCCCGGGTCGTAGGCCACGAACAGGATGATATCCGCCGGAACCAGGGGTCTTTCCATGAGAAATGTACCCACACTGGACCCGCACAGCGTCATCAGTGAGCTTCCAGGACATCCGTCTCTCCACACCTTGCCCCTCCAGATGAGTAAAGGAGTAATGGCGAGGGATGGAAGGAATATACAGAAGGGCACTCTCCTCAAGAGTTAACCAATGCTCCTCTGGGAGAGTCAATATGTCGGGATCCTCCACATGATCCCCGAACAAGAAAGCCGGCTTCTTCAAAGCCTGGGTGGACATAGCATCCGCAGTAAAAGTAGCGTCGGTGAGGAGCTGGCGTAAACAGTGGCGCCCCCCATCCCGTATCAGGCGACTGGACTCGTCTGAACGATCCCCGTCAAACTGCGGGAACGGATCAATCGCTGGCCTAGCAAAAGCCGAAGAGAAGACCTCGCGGCTACAACCGGTGTTCGCATGAGCAGGGAAGCTACCACCAGGAAAATCGACTGCAACAAACATAAGGATGGGATCAGAACACTTATCTCATAAAAGCAAAATGAGATTGTTCGCGGGATAATTGGTGAAGACGATTTCGAGTGCCCTACACCGGGAGGACGGTATACGCCATCACGTGAATCACGTGATAATGTATACCGACCCATAAGGTGTAAGGCAACACGAGATCGCCCCAATATACCCAAAGACTTGAATTGGCTAAGCAAAACAAGTCTGAAACCTTAACCCCCGCGGGAGGGGTATCGGTTCTTCCTTCATGACCCGCGAGAGGTCAATCCGGGATACAGAAAATCAAAATCCTCACCCCCATAAAAAGAAGTCGCTGGGGATGATGTCGCGGGAGCCTCCTCCTCGCTATGCGGCGGACGAGAGTGACTCCCGGAAGGTCGAGATCGGCGGGGAGACATCGCAAATCTGCAGTGAAGAGCAGTACATCAGGTACAATATATATACACGAAATATCGGAAAAGGGGAAATTAAGCACTTGGACTTGAAATCTTATAAGCAAATAGGACTTTACAGTTAAAGTCTAATTAAACCTACGAATTTCGTGCACGCAAAACGATAATCGTCGTTTCGCGATAAATTTTGGCGAAATACCCGAAATACCCCCCCGTGCTCAAGGCCAAATTCAGGTCAAGGACACGTGTGACTCGGGTCATGGTCATTATACTTGATCATCTAACATCCCGGTACCCTATAATTCTGATCAAATTTTGCAAATAAGTCCTTTTGCAGAATTTGGTCAATTTTACATAAAAGCCCCTCCTCGAACTTTTGGTTTTGCATCCACGTGCCTTTACCAAAAATTCGATCAAGAGTTTGGGGTCAACACTCTCTGAATTTCAGCCCCAAATTCGTGGTCATTTTGCAAATTAGACCCCAGAAAATTATATGGGCTGTTTTGCAAATAACCCCCTCCAAACAATTCCTTGATCCCATTGCATAAAGCACCCCACATTTTTGAGTATGAATCAAAACCCAACAAAATTTCAGTCCCATTCATGTTTGCACAAAGACCCCCACGAAATTTCAGCCCTATTTTGCAAATAAGCCCCTATAGTTTCGGTTTTGCAATAAACCCCCCATAATTTCGGTTGTTTTTGCAATGAAACCCCCCAAATGCTTATTTCGTCCATAAACCCCTATTTATTGCAAACATAAATGTACAATCTTTGCAAGAAAATAAGAGGATTGAGGAGGGGAACTTACCAAATCAAAGGGGTCTTCCTTTGAGCTTGAAAATAGGATTTGAAACCCTCGTTTGGAAGAGGAGAAAAATCCGGCAAATGGGTACCCGCCGGAAAATCCAACTCTCTTGAGAGAGTGATGGGTTCTTCAATGGTGGAGGTGAGCTTGAGAAAGAAGAAGATGAAAAAACCGGTTTTGGGGGGGGGG
>BQKN01065772.1:122408-153083 GCA_022839385.1 Asparagus kiusianus | reverse complement strand
AGGGAGCTGGGCTAGAGCGGCGGGGTTCGAGAGATGGAGGAGCTCGGCGATCTCTGCGGCGGGTCAGGGCAGAGCGGCGGCGGGTCAGGGGCAGAACGGCGGCAGTGGGCAAGGGGAGCTTGACAGCGAGCTCAGGGAGGTGGAGTAGGGACTTGAGGAAGGAGGAGGGCCGGTGGTTGAGCTTGGGTCTGAGGGTGGAGGTAGTGGGGCTCTTGGGTTTCTTGAAGAGGGAGAGAGAGTGGGTGAACTGAGAGATGGAGAAGAGAGTGAGTTGGGGATTTTTTTGCACGGGACTAGTAGTCCCGTGCAAAAGAGGGGATTTTAGCAAAATCGACCTTTTTTTGCACGGGACTAGTAGTCCCGTGCAAAAAAAGGTCGATTTTGCTAATTATTTTGTTAAACGGTCGATTTTGCCTATTATTTTTAAAAAACGGTCGTTTTTCCAAATTTTCCCTTCATTATATATATTCTTCCTTTGTGAAGTTGCTTAAAATCTTTTATATGAATCTTTGTCCCTCATCATATCACTAATCTATGCATCAATCTTTGTACTGGAAGAAAGTATGGACTAAAATCCCATACTCTAGGCCCATGCAAAACCGTAAATGCAAAACATGAGCAACAAAAAAGCCCCAATAAACAATTAGTTTATAATTAACTTATCACGGTTTTGTTTCTTCTTTTGTCCAATAATTAAGTCGCTGCCAGAAGAACCGTCTATAGGACCCTTAATCAAACCAACTTTACTACGCCTTTCACAACTAATTTCAATGCACATTGGTATTATCTACATTAATTTTATCTCTTAAAGCTTAAGATTTGTCTAGTTTACTAATGTTACTTAATACATAAGTACTTGGGATAGTAGTGCCCAAAAGTTTCTTTTCTCGAACTTTTTCTTTTGCCTTTTTCGTTCGGAATCAAACCAAACTCAACCGATCCAATCACTGACAATTCTGTCCATGGTAGGCAGTGGCGTAGCCAGGAATTTGTTTTGCCCTGGGCGAGTTGGCGACGACGAGGATTTGGTCGGAGCGGTCGTCGGAGAGCTTGGGATCGGCGTCAAGGCTTGAGCGGTTGAGGGCTTGCTCTGGGAGGCGAGGAGGATGTCGGCGATGACAATGACTTGGTCGGGGCGGTCGTCGGAGTCTCGAAGAGCGTGGGATCAGCGTCGAGGCTCGAGCGGAATTGATGAGGAATGATCATTCTCATTCAAGTGAGAATCAAATTAGTTACGTAATTTCAAATTACACCCCCATTGAAAACAAAAATAAATCTAAAAATCTTGTCTCATTGAGCGACATAACCAGATTAATAACATGAATATGTATGAACAATTGATTAAGATGTTTTTCCTTTGGCTTGCATTTATAGGGAAATAGATTCTAGGATAGAAACACGAAATATTGCTTATTTTTAGAATTTAGAGAAACACTGAGTCTCTATAATTATAAAGAAAAGCTCAAAAAATTGCAATTACGTACATTGGACTTGTTAAATTGAATTTAAGAATTCTATTTAATAATAGAAAGAATGACCCCTTAAAAGACAAAATTTCGGAGCCAAGAGGGGGAGTGGATGATCTGCGATTTTTTTAGGTGAGTGCTTGGCTTCCGATCGATTGACTGGACCCATTGGACCAAAATGCTCTCTTATGAAATAGATTTTGACCTTGGACCTTGGCAGTTGGGCATGTGCTTTGTGGGCTGTCGGGTCTTGTTGGCTCAAAGGCTTTAGGAACCGGGGAGCCATATTAACCTATGGCTTATAAGAGAGCATTAAAATTATTTTTATTTTCTTGCCCTGGGCAGCTGCCCAGGGCAAGTCCTTAATAGCTACGCCCCTGATGGTAGGAAAGATGGCCACAATGAAAACACAAATCGTATTGGTACTCATGGTTGCTTATATACTTATATACTAAGTTCAGTTATTCATCCTAAAGTTCGTGACTAAGTAATTCCTCATAATGGATATCTTCCTTTTCACTTTTCCATTTTTTTAAAAAGATAAAAAAAAAGGGAGAGTTGTCCTATTCAAAAATGATATAAACACACCAGCTAAGACTAGAGGTGAATAGTCTAGGAGTAGTGACGATCAAACTGTTCATGTCTAAGAATAGGGAGAGGACCATAGCCGTCACCTATTACATGAGTCATAAATATTTCATCAAAACTAGTCTAGAAAACAGAACCAATCTAGAAAAGGCTAGGCAAGAGCAATATAGAGTTATAGAGCTATCACCAACTCTCACTTATAACCAAAATCAAAAGTAACACCAAAGTGTAAACAAAGGATAATTGCATCAAACTAAAGTATAGATGTATGAAAAGATTAAAAGACCAGAGGGCCATTTTAAAAGTTGTCGACAATAGCATTAAATCAGTCGAAGCTGATTCATCATGCAATAGTAACTCAACAATCCTTCTCTTATCCACCAAATCCTTAACAGTAGACGCTGTTGATGTCCTGAGATACAACAGTGATTAGCGGGAAATCCTGAGTTTAGCAAGGGGGCTTAAGGTCGATATGAGTGATGTGGGTTCCATCATCTCTCTTGAAGTTCGGTCCCTTGTCTGTATAAGAGAACTGGACAATAACACTCGTTAGAGGACATGAGTTGGGTTTTGTGACCCCTTTGGGGCCTTCCCCCTCTAGTCCTAGTAGACAATGAGACTCTATATATATATATCTAGCTGAGAGGGGTAAATATATAAATGTGGCTGAATTCAGGCAGGCAGCTCACTCAGTAGACAGCTGATAAGTGTCGGGTATGGGTGATATGGGTCTAGGTGGTTAGTGGAAAGCGACAACAATTACTTTATACTAACGGAGTTTGATGAGTCATGAAGACTTTTGGGACTAGAGTAATAATGATCTTTGACTGTGCATTTAATGTGATGGTGACTAGCAGTTGGTGGGGGGTTCAATGATACATTACTACTCTAGTCTTCTGGTGGAGGGCCGACAAATACTGCCTTTTTACTCGGCCTCGAGAGTTATCAGCTGAGATAATAGGCTACATGTCTGTTTGGTGTGAAATTTGATTTCTTCATTGAGGTATTCATTACAACTTCAGTCGTTATAATGAAAACAAAAAAGATAGTCTTTTTATAAGACTCTTACACAATGAAAATGAAAAATTATAACTCTTGTCAAAACAAACGCAACAGACGTTTATCTCCCGCTGCTTACGTGAGATCATTGCCTATGACGGGGATGTTGATATTCGTGGACCACCAAACGATCAGATCGATCCGGAGCTTCGTTGATTCGCGAAGGAATCAAGAAAACGAAGCAATTATTTCGGCAACTGCGAGATAACCACTCTTCTCGAGATCATCGTAACGGAGCAATCTCAAGAAAAAGAACGGAACTGTGGATCTAACGAACTCTTCTTCTCTGTGCTGAAGAACTCGATCCGATCTCCTCCTCTCTTCTGAAATTCGTGCTCCTTCAGTCTTCAATTCAGCAAGGCTTCGCCGACGCTCGAGAATTCCAGATCTGTGCAAATGAAGGCCCTAGGGCTTTATTTATAGGCTTCAGGAGCTCCGTTTTTGGATAATAACGACCTATTCACTCTTATCTTAAGTTATAACCACTTTATCACGTTCTTAGATAACAATGGATCAGTTGGAACAAATCCAAGCGGTTAATGATTGAAAAACAGCTCAAAAAACAGCAAAACAACTTTTTGGGGTCTAGGACACCCGCGGTGTCTCGGCCAAGGCACTTGCGGTGTCTTAGCTTTGGCTATGGGATTTGTTTCGTGCGTCCCGTCCGTTTTCGCCGTATTTTCGTCGTCCGAGCTCGGAATCGCGTGATTCAAAATGCGAAGGAAAGTCGACGAGGAGATCCACAAGCTCCCATGGTTGAATCACATGTGGAGTAGACGGGACACGAAGGCCGCTTCGTCTTTCGTAAGCAACGCGTAGCTCCCGATCAGTTCGTGTTTTCGTTATTCTGAAGTTTTATTGCTTCACACGGTTCGTCGACTCACTTCATGCGCTTATCGACGTCAAATAAGCTTCTGTGACTCGGATAGTGATGTTCATTGTCTTCTCTCTGTCTCGAGCCGCGTGCGGGAACCTATAGATATTTTTACGCGTCTATAATGTCGACTGAAAGAGGAGAATTAACACTTAAGTTAATTGATGTCATAGCAGAAGCCCTCTTGGGTGGCAAGTTTCATGTCGATAACAATATGAAGTGGACCAAGCGATCTTCACAAAATTGCATTGGAGGAAAAGATGCTCGTCATCTTCCTTTTTGCTTTTCTCATATGCAATGAATACCTCACAAGATTATGTCAATAGTACCCTTTAATACAAAAGTGGAAAGCAAACAAGATAAATGATGAGATTGTAAGCCATAAGTGGGATAAAAGAAAACAAAAGAGCAGAAGATGTCAATAAATTTCAACCACGTATGTGTGATCCTCGTTTTTAGTATTCTAGATAAATGATGTGTTTGGATGAGGATACATAAGGGAAAGGAAAAAGATTTTTAAGTTTAATATTATTTGCGAGTTTTGTTGGGGTAAAAGAGGGAAAGAAAGTAGAAGTTTTCATAAAACTTCTATGATTTCTTTCACCTTCAAATCGGGAGGGATAATGAAGGAAAGTAAAATTTATTAATACAAAAGACATCTTGATCTTCTGTTATAGTAAATCAATGACTAAAATTCAATTATAAACCCTTCACATTATATATAATCCCTAACTATCTTCTACTCTATTTCTTAACAATTTTAATAAAAGAGGTCTGTAATATAAAAGAAAACAAAGAGCACGATCTGTCAATACATTAAAAACTCGTGTGTATGATCCTCGTTTTAGTATTCTAGATTAAAAAAAATATGTAAAAAAGAACCTAACTAGACGAACATGCTAATTCGGCTCATAATTTACACGTTGATAATTTTAGAAACAGAGTTTCTTTTCTCAGAAGGAAAATTAGCTACACCTTGATAGTCACCAGAGAAAGAGTGATCTTCATCTTTCTTTAAAAAAAAAAAAAAGATGTCCTCGCTTTTACATCTTTCGAATTGCTTCCTTCCATAATTTACACAAAAAAAAAAAAAAAACAGGCTTTAGAAAATCTTTAATTAGACCAAAATAATCTCACAAGTTTCCCACCATTTCCCCCCCACCCCTCCAACTCACTGATTTGAGATTCCTGTTTCTTTGCAAAAAGCCCTCCATCATAATCCTCTTCTTCTCCTCCTCCTCCTCCCTGAAATCCCCTCTCCTCCTCATCTTCGCCGCCGCCGCCTTCGCAAACTCCGGCGGCCGGCCGCTCATTCTCCAGCGAGGCACTAGATACAGCCACGTGGCAGTCCACAGGATAGCACACAGGCGGCCGCACAAAACCACGACGAAGAGGCTGAGCAGCACCAGAAATAGCCCGGTGGCGTATCCGTAATTTCTGGGCGCCGGCGGGGGCATGAACGTCTTTTCTCCCCGCCAAGCGGAGGCGGCACAGGAGGGGCACGAGGCAGAAGAGGCGGAGGAGGAGGAGGAAGGAGAAGACGATGACGACGAACACGACGCCGACGATGATGAAGACGAACAGCTCGCCTCGTCCGAACTTTTCCCGGATGATTCCGAGTGGGATTTATTCGGCGGCGTGCGGGAGGCTTCCCGCGTTTGCGAGCGGTTAGGCTCTTTCGGTAATTTCCCGCCACGTTTCTAAGAAAACCAAGAAGTAAATCAACAAAATATAAAAAAAGGAAAAATAAACAAACAAAATCATTTCATCTCCAAATAACAACAGAATCTCAAACTCGAATCTCTCGGTAAACCTCAACATCTCAGCGAAAAAGGACATTTTACGAAAAAGTCCCAACAAATATAAGCCATTTAAACAAGGAACAAAAAGTTTTAACCTCGAACTCGGTCAAAATTCCAAAAACTTCGGAAATAATTTGGGCACAACGATATCCTGTTTTTTTTTTCTTTTTTTTTTTTTTTGGGGGTGGGGGGATTAAATAAAACGAAATCATCATACAAAATAATAGCAAACTCGACGATGAAGAAAACGAATCATTAAATCAACAAAATATGTCTACATTTCAAAATAAAAACAAGAGTCTAATGTATTGATCAATAACACAAGATAATCAAATTCGAATCTTTGGGGGACCCTAAAACCAGTGTCAAACTAAGAAAAGGATAATATTTATGAAAATCCAACAAAAAAGAAAAATCTAAGCTTTTGAATCAAGGAACAGGGGTTTCGAATGCAAATTCGGTCAGAATTCCAAATAAAAAAAAGAAGAAGAAGCAATTTGGGGGGAGACTAACCGAAGAATTGGATTTAAAGGAGATAGATTTGACGATCTTGGACATCAATCGCCGGCGATTCTTCTTACCGCTCCGGTCAACCTCCGACGAGTCTTTTGCCCGTCTCTGTTTCTTCTCATGCTTCTTCTCGTTATCGTCCGTATCGGGTGAAGAGAAACAGAGGAAGGATCCGACCCGTTTCGTTTTCGTCTTCATGCTCCGCTCCGTTCCCTGATCGGTAGCGTTTCGGGTTGACGGAGACGGCGTGCCAGCGTTTTGTTTGACGTCGCTTGGGGAACTGGGGCGCGGGTTTTGTTATATAGGAGGAGGCGCTGCCCGTGTTTCGCCCGTGCTGACCGTAAACAGGGAAGGGAAGTACGGGTAGCGGTTATTAATGGGTTGTCTCGGAATTACTATTTTCACCCACATTATTTTTTGCGTGTTTGTCTTTGCAAATTTTCTATTTGCGTTTCGATGTCCTTCGGATGAAAATTAGTAAAACATTTTTGATGTTATTACGAAGCCACATTTGAAAGAGGGTTGTTTGGAAAAAGTTATTATTAATGACGGCTAGCTGTCTTGGTAACAGCTCAAATTTATTGCCGAACAATTTCATTGGTACAAAGTAAGATTAGCGAACAGTTAGGCCTGATGATGCTATTATAACAAAAATTTTCGTTTGCGTCCGAGTGAGTACGATTGAAACAATGATACCCAAGAGTCAATAATCCGGCAGTAAACGAGCAGGGGTATATTGATTAAATAAATAAATCGTATGTAGTTTCATCATTCGATTAATTGAAGATTAGTTCTAAAGTTTCGGATCCTCGTCGATCTTTCCGCATCGCACCTTGTGCAGTCGGGGGTGCGTTTGTTTCTTTACGGATATCTTGGCAAGATTAATTGCTCAGATGGACAATGCATGGGAAATAAAAAATAAAAAATAAAAAACATTGGTCACGCACGTGCAAGAATAATGCACATGATTTGAGAAGTTTGCCCGATTCTTGTACGCACGGAGACGACGGACTGTACAGGATTGAGCGTCCTGTTTGTGAAAAATCTGAATTTGGGACGGTTGGGGGGTACTTTGTGTTCCACAGATTGACTTTGACTTCCATGTGAAAGGAGACGCACAACGATCAAACTCATGGAGCAACAAGCGAACGTGGATACGGTTGTATTGTTGACTTAACAGCCAGCGAAGAAATTGATAATATCTCCCGGTCCAGGAAGCAAAATCTAACATATGTTATATAAAAATTGTTTATCTCCATGAGACGGAGCCATCAAAAATTTTTCATTTTTGACAGAATTTCGTAAATAATAAGGTTTTATGTTATTTTCTAGAAATATGTTGGAGTCTGTTTTTATTAGGAAACAAACCTAGTTTGTGTTCGGAAAAACCCGGTGCCCAATAGAGGGGGGTCCCAACGAATAGTAAAGCGAAAGTAATAAAATGAACATACATATTTACGTGAAAACCCCTCTAAATGAATTTAGGGTAAAACCACGGGCGAAAATAGAAGAATTCACTAGGAGAAAAAAATTTAGGAGTTACAATATCTATTTACAAAGAGAAACCCTCTCTATTTTTTTCTAACTCTTCTGTTTGTGGAGCTGTTGTTATTTCTGCGATGAATTTTTCCTCTTCGAAGAGGACCCTTCAACATATTACATATATATATTTTTTACTTTTTCGCTGTCTAAATTGATATATGAGCCCTGTTCCTTCCATGTGATGCACTGTTATAAAAAAAAAAAAAAGTACTTGATTTGGCATCGGTTGTGAGGAGGACATCTCAAACAGGCCCTCCGGGCTGGCTTCATACCGATCCTACGCTCTGACACAACAAGTCCCTTCCTCAAGCCCCGCCGCCGCGCGCCTTCATCATCGAAGCCGGTGGATTGAAAAATAGTAGCTGTTTTTCTCCAGAAATAATTAAGAAGGTCATGTCCCGTCAAGAGTTTCCATGAAACGCCTGCGGGAGACCCTTGCCTCGTGGAACGCGACGGCAACAGGGCTGGCCCATTTAATTTTGGGCTCGATGTAAATTAAGGAGGGTTGGAGTTTTTGTTTGTCAGGGCGAGGGAAAAGAGGGGTTTCGGCCCGATGAGTACTTCTCCGATGAGGTGCTAGCTTGGCCCATCATCATGTGCTCCGTTCTCCGCTCCCCCCGGCCCCGGGTGGATGTCCCCTTCCAAATTAACATCGCCCCGCTGTTATTATTCTCCGTCCGCCGCTTGCTCCCTCTTTAATTTAATTTTCCCGGCTCCAAGTTTTATGCTAGCTGTTTGGCATCATGATGTCTTCTCGCATTTCAACGTACGTTGCTCTGACCTGTCGCATTTTCCAGCATCTGCAGCAGCGATCGATTAATTTCTTTATAAAGGATGCATGTGCGTGTACTAGCTAGCTGGCCCTAGTTTTCAATACAACGCGGTTATTCCCTTCAGTTTGATTTCGTCTATAGCTCGGTCGGTCACCTCCAATTCTTTTTGGCTTCTTCTGTTGACGACGACGCTTGCTGGCGTTTGGCTTTGTCGACGATGCACCTTTCCTTTCTTTTTTTTGTTGTTGTTGTTTGTCGCGGGAAGTGCCTGTACCATGTGCCCGACTCCGGGGGTTTCGTGAAACATGATCGTCAAATCGTGGGACTCTACATTCGGCACTTGTCTCTTCTCTATTTTTATTAAAAGGGTCCTACAAGTTTGTTATTTATTTATTTATGTTTACTGATGCTTGCAGCATAGCCGCTGTTTGGTTTGAGTCTACGCCAACTCTGACAAAAACCGTCAGTTTTCACAGGAAATCACCCAAAAATAACTCTAAAAAAGATGTTTTTACAAGATTCCCTGCCAAAACTGACAGGGATTCAGCCTCTAAAAGAGGCAACCAAACAGCCCCATAGGAGGTGCAGGCGGAGGAACTCCTGCCGAAGGTCCCTTGGGAATGATGTCGCTTGCTTCTGATCAGGTTGAAGGCTCATGCATGGCCTAATTAATGATAACGCTCGCCCGGGGTTTAAAGGTGAATCGGACTTGCTATCTACTTATTGTTGAATATTATTATTTTTAATATTCCTCACATGGGCTGCTGATTGATGATCAGCCCATGTTTTTAATTTTTTGTCAAGAGTGGTGGGCCCCACTAAAGAAAAATAAGAGTGTGGGTCCCAAATGCATAGTAAAATATATCATTTTATTAGTACATAGTATTTTTCCCAAACGTTATAAATAGACCTCAAATCCTTAAGGAAAATTCATTCCAAAAATAATAATCAATATATACAGATATATATTGTAAAATAGCTGGTGCTTATAGGAATTTTGCCTGATAAATCGAGGAGATCTTTACCTGATAGATCGAGGGGATCTTTTACCTGATAGATTGAGGAGATATTGACAGTACTGGGTCGGTGTACACCAGAGTACTGAACTGCTGCTCCTGAAAGCAATTTGGTCTTGCGATACTTGTACCGGAGTAGACCAAATAATGCTTTAAGCACAACGTTTTACAAACGCACAGCAACTGAGTTGAAAATTTTAAATTACTACACTTTAAGTTTCTGTTCAGTTTTTGCTATTATATATATGTATTATTCCAGATTTAACCACATACGATAACAATCTTAAAGCATTATTTTGATCTATTATGGATCCTGTGAGGACTCTTGGAGTGGACTGTCTTAAGTTAGAATAACTCGGTTCCAACTTCAACGCATGGCGTCGGAAAGTAATCTTCAGGATGCAACTCCTGAAAATCTACTATGTGGTTTTTGAGAAAAAATCCGACTCTGAAGAAAACTCTGAAGTTGAAGTCTCTTGGGCTAGAGATGATCATTTCTGCAGGAGTTATCTCCTTAACTGTCTGACCGATCATCTAGCAGATACTTACACCAACAAGCCCTGTGCAAAGAAAATATGGAATGCTCTATAGGACCAGTACAAAGATGAGGAGAAGCTGTTCAAATCTCACCTCATTGTCAAATTTCTGGACTTGAAGTTCGAAGATGATACTGAGGTTTTGCCTTAAGTCTAAGTGCTTGAAAAGCTTGTTATGAAGCTGAAGGATGAAAATATCAGTCTTTGTCAAACCTTCATCTCTGGTGCAATTATATTGTTAACAAGCTTCCTACATATTGGATGTCATTCTCCGAAAAGACATGTGACCCTGTCTGACTTGAAGAGGTTCATTCGGATCGAGGACGGGACTCGGACTCGCACGAAGACCGAGCTCATTGCTTAGCAGAAGGCGTCTGCTAACATGGTGGCTGCTAACTCTGAAAAAGGTAATAATTCATCTTTCAAGAAGAATAAATCTTTTAACAGAAAGAAGAAGCAGAATCTGAGGAACCTGAACGTTCAGAAGAAAGAGTTTAAGAGGAGAAATGACATATTACCAAAGATTGTAAAGCACCAAAGAAGGAAACAACACACAATGTCAATCAAGTTGATGATTGTATGGCCATGCTCTTCCAGGTAACAACTCCAAACAACATCTCTAGTTGGTGGTTAGATACAAATGCTACTTGTCATGTATGCTGCGATAGAGATATGTTCCCTTCTTATGTTGCTACCAAAGAGAACGTATCAATGGCTGATCGTTCTGTGGTTCCTGCTCTTTGGAATTGAGACTGTGGTGCCGACTCTTTCTTCAGGAAAGACTCTCACATTGAAGGATGTGAAACATGTTCCCTCAATTGTCAAAAAATTAGTCTCTGGAAGCATGCTGTGTGATGTAGGCATGAGGCTGGTGGCGAAAGAATTCTCTCAGAAAGAAGGTATAGCTTTCTTTTATATCTATGTACCGGTTTGCAGGATCACTACCATCAGAGTACTTATCGTATGGACGGCGATTAAAAGGTGCGTCATACATCAGATGGATGTGAAGACTGCCTTTCTCAATGGAGATCTCACTGAAGAGATCTACACGGAGAAACCAGAAGGTTTGTAAACTTGTTAAGTCATTATATGGACTTAAGCAGACACCAAAACTCTGACATGAGAAGTTCGATGGCGTTGTTCGGAACAATGGGTATTAAGTTAATGAATCTGACAAGTGACTATTTATCAAGGTCATTGAAAGAAAGTTGGTGATCATATGCCTCTATGTGGATGATATGCTCATCATAGGGAGTGATTTGGAAATAGTAATATCTACCAAGAAATTTCTTTCAGCACAGTTTATCATGAAACACCTTGGAACTACGTACGTGATTTTCGAAATCAAAATCATATACTCTGAAGAGGGTATTAGATTGTCTAAATCTCATTATGTCGAGAGTATGCTATAGGCGTCAAAAAATGCTGAAAGATATCCGAATACAGCTCAAAAGGAAGTCATCCAAAAAATCAAAAAGGACACAAGTATAGACTGTCTCGCATGCGAGACGGTCTTCACTATCTCGCCGTGCGAGACAGTCTTTACTGTCTCGCCGTGCGAGAGAGTCTTTACAGTCTCGCCGTGCGAGACAGTGTTTACTGTCTCGCCGTGCGAAACAATATTTACTATCTCGCCCACGAGATAGTGTTTACTGTCTCGCCCACGAGACAGTTCTCAAAAGTTCAGAAACTGTTTTATAACCGCCGACACGTGACCACCAACTGTTCAGGAACATGGGAAACGTCGTGGGCGAAAATCACGTTGATAACTGCCAAAATAACGGAGTTTTAAAACGTAGAAAGGCAGTTACAAGAAAACTGTCGGACAGTTGAGGATTTTCGAGACAGTATTTACTGTCTCGGAACCCGAGATAGTGTTTACGGTCTCGGAACCCGAGACAGTCTTTACTGTCTCGGCCGCCGAGACAGCAAACACTGTCTCGGAAGTACTGTTCATCAGGGGCTATAAATACCCCATGAGATCGATTTTTTTAGGGGAGAGCACATTATTGAGCAATTCAGAGCAAAGAGAGAGCAAACACTATTGTTCTTGGATTCCCTTGAGTTCGAGCTTTGACTTGATCTTAAGAAGAACGACTATCTTACTTTGATAAGATCTTCGTTTTAAATTCTCACTTCGATAAACGAAGGAAGAATCATTAAGCTCCCTTCACGATCTGTGATTCGGCGGTCCACGAGCTAAAGCGCTCCCGGCACAGGCAAAGTCTCACAAAAACAGGATTCGATAAACGACTTCTGTGTTATTTTCCCAAGAGTTGTAATTTTCTCTTTGTTGTGTAAAAGAGGTCTTATAAAAAGACTATTTCTTTGAATTTGTTATAATCGAACGAAGATATAATGAATTCCACAGCAAAAACAACTTTTGGCGAAAACATATGCTAAGAAAGTATGGCTACGATGACCTGTCAGAACTGTCAGTGTCATATGATTATAACAAGAAGATTCGACCGAACAGTGGAAGACCAGTAGAGCAGCTGAGGTACTCAAAGATCATTAGGAGTCTTATGTACGTGATGAGCTGCACAAGGCCAGATATAACATTCGTTATAGGAATGCTTAGTAGATTCACAAGTAATATTGGAAAGCTTCATTGGGATGCTGTCCAGAGATTGATGAGATGCTTGAAAGGAACTACAGGTCTGAGTCTATTCTACACTGGATATCCGGGTGTAATCGAAGGTTATTCAGATGCGATCTGGTGCTTAGAATCAGATGAGTACTGATCTACTGGATGATTTGTTTTCAACATAGGTAGAGCTGCCATCTCGTGGAAGTCTAAGAAACAGATCATGATTGCATAGTCATCGATGGAATCTGAATTCTTCGCACTATGTGTTGCAGGAAATGAAACTGAGTGGCTCAGTTGTATTCTCCGAGACCTTCCATTAACGAAATTGTAAGGTGTAATTACTATCTATTGTGATAATCAGGCGGCGAGTGCTGTGACAGCAAACTCGATGGTCAATGGAAAGAAGCGGACCATTCGTCTGAAGCATGGCTATTTGAGAGAGCTCATTTGTCAATGAGTCATCTCTGTGATTAACGTTCGATCTTCAGAGAATATGGCTGATCCTTTGACTAAGGGTCTGAAAAAGGACATAGTCAAAAAGACGTCTGCTGGAATGGGTCTCAAAGTTTTGTAAGTTTTACAAATACTTGCCATGTTTATTAAATTATTAGTTCAAAGCTTATGCTACTAATAATAAAATAATTGATTCAAAAGTCAAGTAAGATTTGTAAAGTTTGTTGAGTCTTACAAATACTTACCATTTACATCCAGCATGTGCACCAGTGATCGATTATTTCCTCAAGGTTAATTTTTTGAAATCAATTATTGAGATATTTTTTTTAAATATTTAAAAAAAGTATATTGTGACAAATGTGACAGTACTGTATAAAAAAATTATCCAAAGATAATTTTTGTGGTAAAGTGATATTTTTAATAAAACTAGTTTTTACACACGTGCAATGCACGTGATTTAATACCATGATTAAGTATTTTTGGCAGTTTGTGCTCATTTTTTTCTTTAAACTCTTACATCCTAATTATTTTTTTATGTTTGTTTAAATAGGATACACCCAATTTAAATTTTCATGTTGATATTTGAATTGACAAAAAACAAAAAAGTATATTGTGACAAATGTGACAGTACTGTATAAAAAAATTATCCAAAGATAATTTTTGTGGTAAAGTGATATTTTTAATAAAATAATAAACTTTTCTTAAAATATGAGAATTTTTCTATATTTTGGAGAAATAATATTTTTGAAAAATGTTATTTTTTGGAAAAATAACATTTTTCAAAAAAATGGCTTTTTTGAAAATAATAATGCTTTTGGAAAAAACAATTTTGGGAACAAAAGATTTTAAAAAACATAATATTCTTGAAAATATGATTTTTATGAATAAATAGTAGTTTAGGAGAGGATAACATATACTTGCAACTTAAATGGATTTGTAGTTGATTTTCGTTGCAACCCAACTTACAGCGAAAAACGAGTGCTAAGTTAAAAAGTTTCAACTAAGAGGGATTTGCAACTGCAAGTGACCAGTTATTCACAAAACAAACTAATACGACTAAAAACAAAAATAGCTCAGTTGCAAGAGCCCCGGTTGCGGTCAACTATTAAGTATTTGGAAGCGTTTGGCAACCATGGCGTTTTTGCCGTTTTCGTTTTTTTTTTAAAAAACAATGAAACTTGTTTGGCAACCAGGGCGATTTTTTGACTTGACCTTTTACAAAATCCAAAAAATAAACGCTTTTCTTAAAACACCAAAAATGTGTTTTGAGATTCTGTTTTTTCATCTAAGCCACCGCCCGTCCGCCGCCCGCTCGCCCGCCGCTGCTCGTCCGCCGTCCGCCGCCCGCCGCCACCACCCGCCGCTGCCGCCCTCTCGCCGCCGTCGTCGCCGCCCGCCGGTGCCCGTCGGCCGTCCGCCACCCGCCGCCGCTGCCCGTTTTTTCATCTAAGCCGCTGCCCGTCAGCCGTCCGTCGTCGCCGCCCGTCGCTGCTCGTCGGCCATCCGCCGCCCGCCGCTAACGCCGCCACCACCCGCCGCTGCCACCGCCACCCGGCCGCCGCTACCCGTCGGCCGTCCGCCGCTCGTCGCTGCTCGTCGACCGTCCGTCGCCCGCCGCCACCACCCGCCGCTGCCGCCACCTGTCGCCACCCGCCCGCCGCTGCCCGTCGGTCGTCCGCCGCCCGCCGCCGCTGCTAGCCCGCCGTCGCCGTCGCCTCCCGTCGCTGCCCGTCTGCCGTCCGTTGCCCACCGACGCCACTGCCCGTCGGCCGTCCGCCGCCTACCTCTCGCCATCGCTCGCCGCCCTCTTGTCGTCGCCGCCACCCGCCGGCCGACAGCCCGTAGCTCGCTCCGGTGGTCGTCTGCTCGCCGCCCGTCGGTCGGCAGGTCATCGGTCGGCCGGCCGCCGGCCATCCGTAGCCTGTCGCCGCCCGTCGCCTGCCGCTCACCGCCGGTCGTCGTCGCCGGTCGCCGCCCGCTGGCGGCCGCTGCCCTTCCGCCGCCCGCTGGCGGCCGCCGCCGCCACCGACGTCGCTATATAAATAATAACTATAAATGGTGTTTTGAAAATACGTTTGAAAAATAAACACCATGGTATGGTGTTTTTTAAAAAAAAACACTACAAAAAGAAACACTTTGGTTACCAAACATACTTAACTTATCAAGATTGGTTTTTCCCCCCTCAAAGGTTAGACAAGCATCCGTGCAGAGTAAGAATTCTTATTAAACATTTTTTTTTTTTGTTTAGAAAAGAGGCGTTTTATAAGCAAAAATGATAATAACTAGTAGATAGATAGATAATTATTTAGGAATTTTATGTACAATAAACAACAACCCACGACGAGTCTTTGGATAGAATCTTTGAATATCGGATCTTTGCGGGACCCACTTTCGAAAAGCTGATCCCTTCTCGTTTTCCAATCCTTTTTCATCAGCGCGGAGCTCCTCTCGTTTTTCTTTTAAGAACGCTCCGTCGGTCTGTGGTTGAAATCTTGCGATCGAGAGGCAGGCTTGAATATTTCTGGAGTTTCTTCACGAGTCCCTTCTGCGAGCAGTAGTCTCTACCTTCTCCGTCTCTGTGACCCCAGATTTCAAAAGGTGTGTACGTAGTTTTATTTCGCCAGAGAGAAAAAAAAAATACATCTTTCGCACAAAAAGAAGAGATCTTGGTGGGTGTATGTCTTTTATTCGTCTGCTAGCTGGTTTTCTTTAATTAGTTTCCACAAGCAGTTTTGGGTGATGCTGTTCTCCTTAATTGTTTCCGGCCCTCCTTTTTTTTTTCCTCGCAAAAACAGATTTTGGGTTTAATTTTACGTTGTTTGTTGGTTTTCATTTAATTTAATTTTTGTGGTGAAAGGACTAAATATCGACTTGGGCATGTAATTGGATTGATGCCGGCTCTTCAAAAAAAATGTGCTCTTTTTCGCCTTTTCTATTGCGTACCTCGTGCGTGTTTGTCCCACCCTCCCTTTGTTTTATTGTTTTTGTTTTTGAATTAACTGTGATTGTGGCTTTGAGTTCTTTTTCACTGTTTAATTCAGTTCTGGAGAGCTTTGTCTTTGTGGAAATTTTTTTTTTTGTTGTTTTGAGTTCCCTTTGCAACTATCCCATGTTTTTACAAGTGAAATATATTACCTGTGAAAGCGCACCAATTTTCCATAGTTTTTTTTTTCTATCTATACACGATGAGGAGGAGGAAGTAGGTTGACTCGTGAAGCCTGAACGCTTTTTTATCTTTTGAACGCGAGAGAGAATTTAATTTGTATATTATTATTATTATTATTAGTATTATTATTATTATTATTATTGAACCAAGTGACTAAAGCATTGATGCCCTCACGCGGGGGCAACTCCTATACAAGAGGGTCAACTTTTGCTGGCATGACTTTGAGTGCATTAAAAAAAAAATTTCTCTTTCCCACCCTAATAAATTTAACAGCCACTGCAAACACGTATTCCCTATTTATTCGATTTTAGTCCCTGCAGTCAGTCCAATTGATATTTTTTTTTTTTTTTTAGTTGGGGTTATCTCCGCCTGTGTGAACCCCCTCTGCTCTGGAAAATGATCGACCAGTTGTTTGAAAATAATATTTTCTTGTATTAATAATGCATGATTGAAAATATACGTTCTTCCATATTCACACCCTTTCGTATTTTTCTTTCTGTTTCATTGGATCTGTGCGGTCTAAATTAGTACCTTTTGTCTTGGTCCGTTCTTTAAGCATCTCTCTTCTGTAGAGGCATTCATTTATCTCTGTCTGGAAATGTATATTTTGGTGTTGGGCTTAATTTCTCTGTGAGAATTCATCCTTATATTAATTTGGAACATCATGCTTAATTCGTCCTGTAATATTTTTCCTTTTTTTTTGATTTTTTATAGCGGATTGTGTTAGTAGGAGCAGCTGAAGGGAAGTGATCATGGGTAACGAGACGGCGGGGAACGAGCCCGTGGCCAGGCACGAGGTTGTCTAGTTCTCGAGACTTGTTTACAGATATATAGATGCTTCTGCTGATAAAACTAAGTAATAATGCCTGAGCTGACCAACGAATAATCGTTCTTGCTCGATCAATTAACAGGGAAAGATCACTGCAATGGCTGTTTGCTGGCTTCTCGGAAACGGATCCCTTTTCGCGTGGAACAGCATGCTGACCATCGAGGATTACTACTCAAGCATCTTTCCAGTACGCGATTTCTCTTCGTCTTATTATTATAGTCATCCTATGTTTCTGGAAATCTATGTCCGCACGCGCGTTATCTTCTAGCTTCTAATGTTTTGTGATCCAGTTGTGAACTGTCCCTCCTGTTTTTGCTTTTATGCGGCAGGATTACCACCCTACTAGAATCCTCACTCTTGCCTATCAACCATTTGCCTTTGTAACCCTTGCTATACTAACGTATCACGAAGCGAGGATCAATACAAGAATTCGAAACCTAGTAGGGTTTTCTCTCTTCTTTCTAGCTTCATCTATGATCATCGTTGTAAGTCACCTTTCGACCTCATTCCTTTGGCTTTTCGGGTGGCGACGCCTGCCTCAAGTAGTGACACTACTGTATGAATTAATTGATTTCATAGTTGGATGCGGCAACATCCGGTAAAGGAGGAATTGGACCTTTTATTGGAGTTTGTGCTATCAGCGCAGCATTCGGAGTCGCAGACGCTTTTGCTCAAGGTGGAATGGTTGGTGATCTCTCTTTCATGTGCCCAGAATTTATGCAGGTCAGTTACTACATTACATTAATTTTGGTCGATTATGAAAAAAAAAGTCACTCAGGCATCTATGTGCAACGATAGAACTATAGGGGGACTATCTGCGATTGGGGGACAGTCCACAATTAACCCTGTTAATCTTATGGATTCTTGATTACCTTTAATTTGTAATGTTGTTATCTTTTATAAGACATAACATGTTTTTCAACATGTTTTTCTTGTGAACGTGCAGTGTTTTTTCGCTGGTTTAGCTGCATCAGGCGCAATGACCTCTGCATTAAGGTTCATTACAAAGGCAGCTTTTGAGGATTCTCACAATGGTCTTCGCAAGGGAGCTAGTATGTGAAAAGCGCAACATTCAAAAGTGAAATTATACTTTTGAATCGTTTTTAACATTAACGGATCCTACTATTGTATTCTTGCAGTGTTGTTCTTTGGCCTCTCTGCATTTTGGGAGCTGCTTTGTGTTGTTCTGTATGCAGTTGTCTTTCCGAAGCTTCCAATTGTGAGATACTATCGATCCAAGGCAGCTTCAGAAGGATCACAGACCGTTGTCGCCGATCTCATTGCTGGAGGAGTAGAACGGCCAAAGCCAGAAGTTTACATCTCCCTAATTCCTTTTGTTTGTTACATTAATTAGTTGCCTTTCCAAAATGAAAGTGGTGCTATTATAACTGTGTTTAAAATGTTGCAGGCCGAAGAAGATACAAAAAATCTAGGGCGTTTAACCAACTCCCAACTGATATTACAGAACATAGACTACGCACTTGATTTGTATCTGATATATGCCCTCACACTGTCAATATTTCCCGGATTTCTGTCAGAAGACACCGGATCGCATAGCTTAGGCTCATGGTAAATTTTCTTGTTCCTTCAATTTCTGAACTGCAAATATCCCGAGTGCTAGCTGAGTTTTGTGTGAACGTCAGGTACGCCCTTGTGTTGATTGCTATGTATAATATATTGGACCTCATCGGGAGGTACACACCGCTAATAAAATGCATAAACATAACATCGCGCAAAGGACTCATGGTTGCAATACTTTCTCGTTTCTTATTCGTGCCGGCGTTCTACTTCACCGCAAAGTATGCTGGCCAAGGTTGGATGATTATGTTGACGTCGCTGTTGGGGTTAACCAATGGTCATCTTACGGTGTGCGTTATGACCGCAGCCCCCAGAGGCTACAAGGTTAGCGGAAACTTGTTGGTCAGATACCCGTTTTGATTATTGAAGGTTCTGTCAAAATGACTTGGTGGGTTTCTCTGGGTTTTTTATTTGCAGGGGCCTGAGCAGAACGCGTTGGGGAATTTGCTCGTGTTGTTTCTCATTGGGGGCTTGTTATCAGGAGTGACGCTCGATTGGCTGTGGCTCATAGGGAAAGGCTGGTGATGCCTCGGTGATTCGTATGCGTCTCAATTAGCGGCGCATAAATAATTAAGCACTTCCTGTGTTTCTGAAAGTGTATAGTGATTGTTTGAATTTATATAGAAAATACCTCTCGATCGGTAGGGGTTGAAGACGATTACAGGATTCACGCGGCCGAAGAAGGCCTCTAGAGATGGACAGAATTTGCTATTGATAAAAAGTTCATTTTCCTTCTTTTATGACGCTGGTTATCATTCAAGTGGTGGTTAAATATTTCACTGTACAGAATTTGCTATTGAAAAAAAAAACTCTCATATGACGCGTGCGAGCCAATGTAAGAAAACTTTAACCCTTATTTTTATTAGATTTATTGTTAAAACTACTGTAATCCCAACTTAAGCCTACACTAAGTACTATTTCAAAATAAGATTTTCATAGGTTAAACGTTAATATTTAACACACATTATTAGAGTTAAAGCGTTCTAAAATTAGTATATAAGTGTCCAGAACTTCCAGGGAGAAGTTCTCACGTTTGCATAATTGATGATACCAAATTGCAAAAAAATCAGAACATGTAGGGTATGTGAATGCGGTCAAAAAAACAATTGAGGGTATATATGTATGGCCAAGATTTGTTCGATTTCTCTCTCCCTTTTTGATTTGGTGGAACTTGGTTTTTCTGGCGATATATAGAGTTTGGCTCTAATTTTCTTTCTTCGGATCAGGAAAGGTTCGTAGATTTGATGTTATTCGTTTTATGGGGTTAAAAAGTAAACGATGCGGTCATGAATATGGACTTCCAACTTGTAGGCTTGTTTCGTTGAACCAACGGCAACGTGGCTTGTTAATTAAAAAGTTTGGCCGTGATGTGATGAGATTTCAGCGGTAGGTAATTTGTGTTTTAGGTTAGATATATACATGTATGTGGCCAAGATTTCGTTGAACCAACGTGCCTTGTCTTTTTTACATGCCAGTGCCTCTGGCTTGCCGGGTGCTTAATTAATCTGAACCAATAATTGAACTACTTGATTCGCTTGTGAAAACCCCGCGCCTTCATTAACTAATTTCCCGTGTTAAGACTAAACAAAATTAATTGATGTGCCGGGCGTCACCATGGCTTTCCATCGCGTGCGTATGCACTTCAAACATGAGTATATATGGAACGGTTTTTCTATAGAGCGCACATGGGCACGAAATGAATTATGCACAGAAATTAATGCAAATCAAATCAGGGAGGACCATGGGCTATTCATTTCTCTATCTTTCTCCTCTCTTATAGAGTGCCCACGAGCACTCTATAGGAAAACCGTTCAATCATAAGATCGTGTCATGCCTCGGCCAACATTAATTCAAGCTCCCACATAAAGTTAAATCCCCGTCATCCGGCTGTTGCACTTGCATACAAAAGACAAATGCTACCTTTATTATCACATTCAACGAGGGAAGGGTTTTTGGGGCCCCATCTGCGGCGGCGGCTGGTTTTGGGTCCGTCCGCAAAATGTTGGTCGGCCGGCCCAGATAAATGTTGGGCTTGGTCAAAACATTGCAGCAGGGCTCACAATTGATGCTGGATGTGGTAATTAAGGGCGAAGAAAGTTGGTTTTTTTTTAAACAAAAAGGAGTAACCCGTGTCCTATTTTAGGATAGAATTGGATTCCCTCTGGCCGGCCTTTTGACTCGTAAACTCTTTTGGCTTGTTTTATTAATTAATTAATTCGTCCACGTGCTGAATTTGAAACGCATCATCAGTTTGTGACGTGCAGCTTATTCATGAAGAAGTTTTAAGGGTGGAGACCCCTGATCGATCTGTTACCGGCCCTACTCGATCTCAAAAGAATATTGCTCCAAATCTTTTGCCTTCCTCTCGAGTAGGCATTAATTAATTTTGAGAGAGAATTGAAGGAAATTAAGAGAGTGAAAAGTAAATGATTTATATATAACAGTAGTTAATAGTCAGCAGCACAAGACTCCACGTACTAACCAAAAGTTCTCTTAATTAATTTACTTCTCTCTTTATATTATTATTATGCAGCTCGATCTCCACGGCTTTGCCTTTTCAACCCTAGACCTCAAGGACAACGCTAGCTATTTTCTAGAGTAAAATCCTGAATTAATATAAAAGATTCAGTTCCCAAAGAAAACCATTCGTGGTCCACTATCATTTCACTATTTTCTATCATTTGTTTGGACCTAACTCCTTTCTTCTATCTTCTTTTATCCTTCTTAGACCATCTCCAGCAGGAGGTGAAATTTCACCACCTTCTCTCCTGCCACATCACTTTATTTAATTCAATAATCTTCATTTCCCTATCAACTCTACAGCAGGAGATTTTTCAGAAAGTTTTTTACTTTATTTGGGACCCACCATAAACCACATCACTTCAACATATACCCCACCATATTTATTCATTCTTTTTCCTATTTCATATATATTACTATTTTATTATTATTATTATTAATATAACTCATATATTTATAATTATAATTTATTAATAATTCAATAAATAATATATAATATTTAAATATATATTATTAATTTAATTTTCAATAGGATGTAGAAACTCATATTTTTTTTGGTGTCCAAATGACACAAAGTTAGTCTCTATTTATAGAGTTTGAAAAATAAAAAATTAACGTTATAAAAATTATAAATTAATTCATTGTATTTATCTCAAAAAATATCAATTAAAAATAAGGAGGAAAAAAAAATCCCGGCCAATCAAAATTTACCACGCGGCAGCTGGCAAGCTCTCGCGCGTGTGGCCTTGTCAGAAATACCCGGGGTGAAATTTTTCACCCATTGGCCTTCGTAATTTGATTCACCTTTTCAAAAAACCCCTGCTGCAACCAAATAACTCTTCAAAGAACCCCTGCTGCACATGGTCTTAGGGCTGAAATACAAGACTATTCACTACAAAACCGCCTTATTAATTTATTCCCATTCTGCTCTCATTTTAATGGCATGCCACTTCCCTTAGTTAATTTCTCGCTCATTTGTGTTAACATTCTCCTCCAACTAAAAAAACCATGCTTCCTCCTTCTTTTTCTAGATCTAGGGGGATTTATGAAAAATGTTAGGGGTGTATTTGCATTTAGAAAATTCCTAGGATTTTTTTGCAATTTATTAGGGTGTCATCTGCAATTTCTAAAATTTAAATTAAGTTTTTTTGAGAGTTTATTTGCAATTATTAAAAATTTTAGGGAGTTTTTAAACAAATTTTTCGTAGCTTTTGGATTTTTTTTTTTGGGGGGGGGGTTGTTATCTAAAATTTCTAAAAGTTTCTAGGTGTTTTCTGCTGAGAACTTATTAGACCCCTCTATTTCTGTTTATATGTTTAAGTAAATGCGACTTCCATGGAATGTTGTCTATAGACTATACACGCCATCCTAACCTAGCGGACATATAATGAATATAGTTGAATCATAAGTTTGCATATTCTATTTGCTTACTCTTGCGTCCCTCCAAATCGAAGGGATTTTATCTTCCCTCACCATTCTAGTTTATTTTATATTTTCTCTCTCATCTCCTTATTTCCTTTACTTCGCTTTACCCTCTAAAAACTCGTTTACTAAAGAGGATCATAAATTTTATCCCTTTCCGCTTCTACTGAATCAAGCCTAAATTATATTTAATTAGTAATGATACAAATAATTCTAAGAGGGGAATGAATGTCTAGCAAAATTCAAGATGATCTTCAAGCGCGCCCCTTGGAGTACCTCATGAGCTGCCAAACATTGTTGGGTCCACCTGTCACGTAGAGAGTGGCCCTAATGACCGGACGTTTTGACACAAAAAGCCCATCATGATCCACGAGGAGATGATGCGATGAAGACTGGGGGCGTGAAACGTGACGAGCAGCCGTTGGCCTGCCCTTATTAAGAGTCTCTTTGAAATTTGACACTTTTTTTTTTTTTTGAGAAAAAAAAAGGCCCGCTTTCTGGTGAATCAAGTTAAAGGCTTTGTTTGTCAAGTTGTACAATTATTGATCGGGACGCTCTTAACTGGTTCTACTTTAAATCCGGGGGCGGTGCCTCAGAATAGGACCGGTTTAATAGTTTTTTTTTCTTGGTGTAAGAAAAACTGGGTTAAAAATAGCACAATTTTTTCCAATCAATTTTTTTTAAAAAAAATTAAACTAGGTTTGGAACTGGTAATTTTGAGTGATTGCCAAACAGGCTTTTAAGTAGATATATACGTTTTAGCTCTCGTAGCTCACTTCTACTTAAAATGCTATTGCACAACAAAGGAGCATCTTGACATCATGCATGAGGACAAAGTTCACAGTAACTTATGTTGTACTGTGAAAGAAAATACTTTATATTAAGACCGACTTCACGCCACAAACATTATTACCGCAGAAAACTAATGGTGTGTTTGGGAGATGACTAAGGGAAGAAAAGGAAAGGAAAAATTACCCCTTCAATTTTCCCCCACATTCCTCTCCTCTACTCTTAAAAAAAAAAATTCAAACAAAGATAAACCAAAATTTGTCTTCCCCTTCCCTTCTGTACCCTCCATCCAAACATGCTATAACAAAAGAAGGAAAAAAAAAACTATTTTCTCGTGAAAATTTCTAACCAATAATTTTTCATCTTGACTAGCAGCAGCTATGATGATACCCTTAATAATTGCAAAAGCTCTAGTTCTACTCCTCTATGTATAGATATCCAAAAACAAGAGGACCTGTGCGTCCACGATCACTCGCGCTTTGTTTGTGCGTGCGTGCTTTGTTCTTGCGTGCAAAACTTCTGCAGTTGATGGGAATTATATTGCAAAAGTCCAATCTAAATTAGGAAAAAAAATTGTTTTTAATTTTGAATTCGGGTTATTCCTTGCTAATGAGAGGAAAATAGGTACAACATCGACGTGAAAGCGACCAAATTAAAAACACCTACTTTCTTAAGGGTATGCCCCGAAAACACCCATCCTTTAATTCCCTCGATTTTCCTCTTCTGAACAAAGTAAACAAAAATT
The DNA here is from genome assembly GCA_022839385.1 of Asparagus kiusianus. NCBI lineage: Eukaryota > Viridiplantae > Streptophyta > Magnoliopsida > Asparagales > Asparagaceae > Asparagus > Asparagus kiusianus. The sequence continues at coordinate 128,825 of BQKN01065772.1, read as the reverse complement.
ATTACAAACTAAACTTTCTATTTATATATGCACCTGAGAAATACTATGCTTTCTTACAACTAGACGCGGAAATTAATTAAAGGTAAAAACACTCCCCTTCACCTATAGCAAATGAGCAATATATATGAACAGGAAGACCGCAGAAGAAAAGGGCATGCATGCTTATTTATAATTTATATATCTATACCATATATGATATCTCAAAGTATGAACACAAAAAAAAAACAAGTGTACTTTGATGATCCTCTCTACACGACGCAATTCCCGTTCAGAGCTAGCAAGACGCCGAACCCTCCTCCGTATTATTTACTGGATCTGATCTACATGAACTCACTCACATCCAGTAAGTCAGGAACCTGGAACCTGAAGAGCTCACTGCAATAACTGTCTCGCTCATCCTCAGTATTGCTGCTACTGTTAATGTAAGTCGACGAAGATGAGTTCAGCTGCGTCGTCGGGCTTGAGATGGGCGTCGATAAAACCGAAGTAGTCGCAGTATAATTCAGCTGGTTGTTGGGCAAGTAGAAGTTGGAGCTATCTGATACCAATTGAGGAATTGGTTGCTCCAAATTGTCATAACTAATTGTATTACTAGTGGCAGCAGGTACGAAACTTTCTGAGAAATCACAGGTCATGCCATCTGGCCCGAATTGAGAGCCATTGGGCTGGATCAGCTGTGAATCGCTGAGGAATTGGGCAATAGGGTCCTGTAACTGTGCGTGTTCGGTGAGACCTTGGCACTGGGATGATAGGAGATCTGTGGCAAGTCTTAGGAGCTCGGGGCTGACTAGAGGTTCCATACCAAGCAAACTCGAGATGTCGTATTGAGATGGGTTGATCAATAGGGTTGGATTGGCGAGGAGTGTAGAGAGGTCAAGGAGATCGAGGCGAGGACTGTGAGTTACAGGGTCGATTCCCATGCGAAGGAGCCTTTTACGGATGTGTGTGTTCCAGTAGTTCTTGATCTCATTATCGGTCCTCCCAGGCAAGCGAGCAGCTATCGCAGACCATCTGATATCGAAAAAGAGAGAGTTTCGATGAGCATATATATGAAAAATTAATGAGTTAAAAAATAAATACATAAAGAAACGGACAGTACTGGAAATAATTAGAGGTGGAAAATTTTCAAAATAACTAAGATATAATTAAAGTCACTGTCTACAAAATCAATCATTGACGCCCATTAATTTTCTTTTGACAAAAAACACTACCGCGCGCGAGACCATTTTCAGACATCCATAATTAAATGACGATTCAAAGAAAATTATTTTAGTACGTACACTGCGTATGCTACGGATGAGATGTCAGGAGCATATAAGAAATTTAAATTAATTAGCTAGGTAGGACTAAAACTCTTACTTGTTCCCCAAAATACTGTGCAGCTGAATTATGGTCTCCTCCTCTTCGAATGAGAACCTTCCTCTCTTAATATCAGGCCTCAAATAATTCGTCCACCGCAGCCTACAGCTCTTTCCACACCTAGAGAGTCCTGTTCAGAATTTTTTTTAAAAAAAAAAGAAATTGCTCGGTTAATATAAAATCCAACGGTTAGCTTGATAAGTACAAATACACAGTAGCTAATTAATTAACAAAATATAAGAAATTTACCGGCATTTTTGGGAAGAGTACGCCAGCTCCCACACCCATGCTTCTGTATATAAGCAATGAGCTTCTGGTCCTCCTCCGGCGTCCACGGCCCTTTCTTCAGTCCTTCCTTATCACAACACGGCGCCCGACCCATATCCAGCGGAAACCCCGTTAACCGGCCGGGACAAAGAAAAAGAAAAACACACCTTAATTTTCTACAATCCAAACGCTAGACTCGAAGAAAAGATGATATACAACTATCGGTCCATGGCTCCGGGTCTCGGTCGCCAAAGGAGTGAAACGAGCTTCGAATGGGAGGGAAGAGAGGCAGCAGTTGTCGCTTAAATAGGTAGGAGAAGGCGTAGAAGAGAAATGAGAAAGTCAAAAGGATTTGGTGCCGGCCTTTGTTTATCGTAAGGGCTACGTGTCAATCTCTTGTGATGGTTTTCATCCTCTACACAGTACTACCGTGATAAAATTTGTAGGGTTAAACATCCACACACACAGAGAGAGAGAGAGAGAGAGAGCGCGCGCGCGCGCGCAGAGGATCGTTTTCCCATCAGCTGGCAGGCGTTGACCACGCAGCGCCACGTAGGGGTCCATATGACGCTCATGGATCGAGCCCCCACTTTCACAAAACTGAGTTGGCCGGGGTTGAGTTTGACCTCGTTGCATATATTAGGCGAAGTACAAGCCTTGATTCTTGAATCCAGATTTGTGTTTCTCCGCGACTGGATTAAAAAAGGAGCTTGGGCCAGGGCTTTGGATATACGTGGCGTCGTACAACTTGACATTCAAATTTCTCTGCGACTGGATTAAAAGGCGTGACCAATAGTACTTAAAAATATGTGATGTACATGGAATTCAACATTTTTTAGCAAGTGGGGCAGCAGCTCTTTTCTCTAGTTTCTAGTAAAAGGGTGCGTATAAAAAGTTAGGGAGGGACGGGGACCCAACAAATAGACTAAATGTGATCCTACTAAGATTCGGTTAAAACGACCCAAAGTGCTTCATCAATATTGTTGCCTTTTGGAACGTATTTGGAGCGTACTTGCCTAGCTACCACCGCCCTTAGCATGCGTATGAATATTATACACATTAATTAAATACACATGATTGATTAGAGCCAACGCTAAGCATAACCAACAGTACTGTAGAATTGGGTTTTCAAAAAAAATAAATGTCTACAATTGGGTTTTCTAAAGTGTATTTAGCAGAGATATTTATCAATCACAACAGCAAGCCTAACCATTAACACAAATATCTCAACGAAGGAGTAACCATTTTTCCGCATGTCAATAGACTGTTGTTAACAATTAGAAATTAACATTTGAGGAAAAGAAACGTGTGAAGTGCAGTTCTCTCAGACCTGAAGGAATCAGTCCAAAGTTCTACATTTCTTCCACGACTTTTTCAACCCTTTGAGAGATGACATAATTAAGCCATTAACTTTCAAAAGACAAACAGTACCATCTGAAATCAAATATCCTTCGAAATTAATTGCTAGCTTTCTAGGACCCAAATATCCAATCATGAGGTTTATCGTTGAGGCTAGTTAGCTCGATCGTTAACCCGTCTAATTCGTTTCACGGACTTGTTAACAACATAATAGAAGAGTCACTACACATGACACAAGCACAGATGGATAAGCCTCGTACCGATCTTATTAAAGTAATATCCACCTTTTTTAACTGTAAATTCCCTGATCTGTTCGCTTTAGCTATCATAGCAAGAAAATTGGTGGCCTAAATGTATGCTTAATTACCAAATGCTAAAACTGAACCATATATAAACTTACTTACGTGGCTTGTACTTCCTAATATATATAAATCTCTAATAAGTACCTCCAGAAACATGTTTACTGTTATTGTCGTATATGAGATGAGGAAGAAAAGGATCGAAAATGGAGAAACCAACAATTGAAGGTACCAAACCTACAGTAACCCCATTAGCCTAGCCAGCTGCTCCCTGGCTCCCTGGCTATTTTTAATTTATATATATATATATATATTTTTAAGTAGATAAGCTATCCAAAATAGTCGCATGACATATTTACACAATAAGCTGACATCAGCTTGGCCTCCGTGGTCCCTACCCACCCAACACCTGCCTTTAGACATCCACGTCACCCTATTGACGCGTGTCCCCTGTCTACTTATTCACGGCAAGCCTCCCTTACTAATTGAACATCACATTCAAGACTATCACTACAACAAGCATCCGATTTTAATCATAAAGAAGACTACGACTGTAATTAGAAGACATAAGAGGAAAGTTCAGGACTTAAAATTAGGAGAAGGGTAACCATTTCAAATGTGTAGAAAAAATTTGCATGGCTTGTCTCTTCATCCATCCATCTCAATCGAGATTATGCTAGTCAAATATTATTTTAATCTAAGTTTAAAATTTTGTTTCGGTGGAGATCATATTATTTACCCTGAGCCTGAGGTTGCCCCGCTTGTCTTCTTACCACCCAACCATGCAGCAATCCGCTGGTTAAGGAAACCATCAAAGGGTTTTGACCATGGGGGCTTATTTTCTCCCTCACTGTTAGCTGTTAGCAGGCTCAAAAAGGTACGAGAAGTTTCTAGAACACCAATTAGAGAAGACTTTAATTTGTTCGATTGTATTTTATTTCTCTGGTTCTCCTTGATAGCAGAGGCCCTCGTGGGAAAAGGGGCTGTGAAGGAATCCTTTCCTAAATAGAAGATGACAGCTACCATCAGTTTATTATTATTATTATTGCTAATGCAATGAGAAAGCAGGCATAATCCGATATTAATTTCCAAAATGTCTCCAACCTTCAGCATCGACCCCACTGTTATTACAGCGATAAAATTCAAAGTTTTGGATCATCATATGATCTCATTAAGATTGCTTATAACAGGTGATTTCAATGTGAAGGATTTTGTGATACGTACCTGTACATGGTCTGCGACTGTCATGCTGCATTACACGGGCACAGCCTATTCATCAAATAGGATCCATTAATCCAAAAGACGGACAATAGAAAATGATATTAGTCAATGACAGCATATTAAAATCCAGTATAATACGTACCGTACTTCTTATACACAACACCGTGCAATTGTGATTCAAAGTACTGATCAGCAGTTGAGATGCGATCAATACCTGACCAAATCTGAGCCTCAGTAATGCTATCTAAAGTTAGGATGGACCAGGTTCTGTGATCGAATTGATTTAACCTAGGCATCAAACTATAATGCAAAAATCCTGGTAAAGGACCGGAACCGAACACCTCAGAACTTGGCTGTACCAAACTAGATGTGGTTCAAAATGGAAAAAGAGTCTGAACCCGGACTCCTATATGATAATTAATGAAGAACTCGAGACAAATCAGGCCTCAGTAATTTTAAACCATAATGTCGACTCATTTGTCCACATAATAAACAACACCGGCGAGACAAATCAGGCCTCAGTAATTTTAAACCATAATGTTGACTCATTTGTCCACATAATAAACAACACCGGCAAGTCAGAAACGCAGCGAATTCTTGCTTAGACTTCACTCTTAACAGAAGACTAACATTACTCTATCATATAGAAAGTAAATAGATAAAATAAATGCCAAGAAATATACAAAGAATTCATACATAAATAAATGCCAAGGCCTACACAAAGAATTCATACATAGAAACAAGTGCTATTTTTTTATTACGTTGCCATAAGCCTACAAATATTAAACCTTATATACATAGAAGTTTCTAGGGCTACGCCACAGGTCACGAATGGCATGGGGAGACTAGAGAAATTTTATGATGTAATGGTAGTTGGTGATGCAATACAGGAAGCAACTCACATATAATTCATCACAGAGAAGCAGGTGTCCACGAATTGCGGCCAAGAATACTATGTAGAGTATACTTGTATAAAAATATATTCACGTATAAATACAGGACAATTAACACCAAGATTACAGCATTGCATGGGTTAATTATTTTAATCTACCTGCAATATTGGCTGATTGCCCATGTGTTTGCTGTAAGGGAAGCAATTGGTTTGTTTAATCTCTTTTCTGCTTTGGATCACGACAAAGTTTTGAAATTAAGCTTGCGTCCCATACTCTATTTGGGCAAATGGCAGGGAGCCACAATAGGGTGTGATGGCATAATACATGCCCAAATAAGTGATGTATATCTTGGAGTTGACCCATGCATAGATTAGTTTACGCTGATCCTAATAATGGTGTGAGGTGTCTAATTGTTTGACTAAAATCTTGACAGTAGATGATTTATTAACTTTCCACGTCCAAATATTTTATGTATTATATGCAATTTCTTTTAATTTTTTTGGGGGGTGGGGGTATGGAGATTTAGAGGGGTGTTAGGGACACACCCTTGGGCACACCACCAACCACACTCCCCCTCTATCTACAGTGCAGGGGCTCCACATGTGATTTTTTTAAAAAAATCACATGTGGGGCCCCTGTACTGTAGATAGAGGGGGAGTGTGGTTGGTGGTGTGTACAAGGGTGTGCCCCTATCATTTCTTGGAGATTTATCATGTCCTCATGCATTTTCTTTAATATTAAGTTTGAAGTTCATATTTGTTATACCCCTAAAAAATACTAAATATTAATCTCCATAGAGCAATCGTCACATGTCTTACTAATTCAAGATGAAAATAATCTCCACCCGACTCGGCCCACTATTCAGTAGACATTTTGCGTAATCGAGATAAAATGTGGTACTACTCGACCAGCCTTTCGATCGACTCCACAAGCTACCCGACTCGGCCCACTGTTCAGCCGACATTTCGCGTATCCGAATCAAAAAGTGGTACTTGTCATCCAACCTGGCCAGTCGCTCC
>BQKN01065772.1:91165-117408 GCA_022839385.1 Asparagus kiusianus | reverse complement strand
AAATCAGCCAAACTAATTTGTCTTCAAAAGTTTCATCTCATTTGTACCTGAATCCAGTGATTCCTTTTACACTACATTGTGCTTTAGCAGACTTAAAATCTACTAAATTATCTAGCAAAGATCTCATACAACATGAAGCAAAATAAAACCTTCAGTATTCGCTCAAGTAAAGATATCCACAAATAAGAAGTCCGGTTTGGATTCGAAGAACTTCGAAAAATATATTATTTCATTTCATGTCACAAATGCGGGTTGTTTATAATCTTAATGTAATAATGCGCTATTCAAAGTCATTTAGACATACTGAGCAAGTCAATATGTTCTGCAGTGCAGGAAGAAATTTTATTTGACATTTGTCCGAAAAATAAATTCAGGGTCCATGGTATACAAATGTAAACATATTTCATGAACAAGAATTGCATATCAAGATATAGGTGAATTCATAGAGATCATTTCCAATAGCTGTCTGTGTAAGTTACCATTAGAAACAAGAACACCACCTGAAGGAAAGATGATCCTACGATCCACTGTATCTGCTGCAAGGTCAAGCGGATCCCCGCTCCAGTCAGTAACCTGATGTGACAAGATCATTTTATTCCTAGGATTTTTGATGGATCAAATAAGAGAAAAAACAAGACATTTTCTTTCTAATGACAGTTCCAGCTCAGTTGAAGAGCTATATTTCTGGGTTAGCCAGAGGAACGAATGCTGCAATTTTTGACAAAACAGATTGGCTTCCTAAGGCAAGGGAAAAAAATTTCTTTGAAGAAGCCTCAAAGACTGCGCCTTCATCGCCTGATTTTTTTCCTTTAAGAAAATGGCAGATAGTTAAGCTTCCTAAGTCTTCAATTAACCAAGAGACGGTTGAAACTTATTAGCAATGAAGAGAAGACCTCTAGGTCATTAACATTTCAGACTTTACCTTCTCCCACGGTACACCAAGCTATCTTTTAAGGTCGCAATGGGTCGTCAATTGCCTTGATGTTTTGATGCATCAATGTTTCAGGAAAAGCAGGTTTTTGTATTTGTTGTAAGGGCCACTACAGAAACATCCTAACATGAAGAGTTCTGAAAGCAGCTAATAATATCAATTAAAGATGCTAAATTTTGTCAGTTTATGCTCATGCAGCAGAAGAGTATTTTTAGGGTGATTCGAAGCCTTGATGGTAGTAGAAATGAGAATTAAGAGAGTATATTACAAAAGTTGGTATTCTGAGACATTTCTTAATAATATTCTTGAGTTCCTTGACAGATTTAATCATTGGGTTCTTGTTATCATTTTCCTCTGAGGAATATGGTACAACTGCCTGCCAAAAGAACTGTAGACTGAAAGTTTGTAGGAAATGTGATACCTGAGAACACGAGTTCATAATATATGCACGTAGGGAGGGTCTTCAAGTATCTTGGACACATTGAATAGACTTAGATTAGGTCCAGCTTGGTATGTTGTTATGTTGAGAGATTACATTGGCATTGTAAACACAAGAGAGATGTCTAAAGCTATTAGGTAAAAGTTCCAACCTCATGATTATTATGGATGATCAAAAAACACTCCAAGGTAATTTTCTTATCATTAAGGCTAAGCAATACAACTAGCATGAGGATAAATACAAAATCAACAAGTGAAAAACGAACCTGTCCTCCTGATTCCTTGACACATATAACACCAACAGCATGATCCCATACCTGAGAAATGATAACTGAGATTAGTAAAAGTGGCATGTTTCCTCCTGAATGTCTTGAATCTGAAGCTTTTGTACCTTGATTACAGTTTTAGCCCTGGCTCTAAGAATGAAAACAGATGCTCTTCCAGAAGCAACCATCATATATTTACACAAACTGTGAAGGAAACAAAGATAGGGGTTATTGCAGATTAGTTAATAACTATACCAGTACATTTAAGAAAATAAAACTGACTGTTGGGTATTTACTTGCCCCCTTGGTTTAGGAGAAAAAATCACATTAAAGATAAATTTTAATTCTTTGTTGGGAAATGACAAGTAGAAAAGTATAATGAAATCATGTAGAAGCAAGGGAACCACAAGACAACAACATAAACAAATATTTTGCGAAATTTAGGTGCCTCACTGATGTGTGTTGCTAAACAATAATGAAATGAAGCAAGAGATTCAGATTAGACAAAGATATGAAAAATATAGGAATAAAAATTTCTAGGGCAAGTGACCTTGTGCAAATAGGAAATAGGGGAGGCTCTAACTTATGGTGGTTTAAACTGTTGGTTAAGACAATGGACGAAGATAAAGAACTACCAACATGGAAATCTCTAGAAAGCTAGAGTAATAGCTGTCAAGAAGGTTTACCACATAGGCATTGTATAGTTGGTTTGCGTCCGTTAATAGAGGCACATATCAAAGTCAGTGTGGAACCAACTTTAGTGGTTACAAATATAGGAGATAGCCTCCCTCCTGACCAAAATAAAATTACCAAATGTGGTAGAAAAGAATTCTTTTTCCTCGAGATGACAAAATGGGCATCTAGAAGAAAAGTATTGTGGCTTATGAAGTGATGTACAAAATCAAAGTGCTGAAAAACTGTGACAGAAAGTGTCTATACATCTGGCGTCAATGCAATATTCTCAGCTCAGTTCCTCTTATCTCAAACATTCTATGACGCATGTTCTCTGATGGACCTAAAGCTTAAATTGAAGCTAAATGCTACTGAAGAGAAACCATGACCATTTAAACATGCAATATCAATTACTCTTTGACAATCTTGATGACAGTGTGGAGTGATAAGGAGAGGTTGCAGTTTAGAAAAAGAGTGCCTTACCTTCCACAACATTTTGGTATAAGGAGTATTTCATGTTCATCTTTAATGCCATAAGGATCAAGTGTTGAACTAAATAATACAGATAATGGAATCATTTCCCAGGTTTGACTATCTGGAATGCAGAATCTTGCACTATGTACCAGATGATAGCTATCGACAAAGCATCTCTCCCAGACATCTTCAATTCCAATAAGGTTGCTATCATGTTTAAGAAATGTCCTTGTCCATGTTCCACAGCCTACATGGGAAACCATAATGATCCCAAACTCAGACACATCACTATTACGGTCTTCAGCAGAAAGCGGTTTTTCTTTCCAGTTTGGGCAACCCATTATACCTAATACAAGTTTTCCTTCTACTACAAGAGCCAGACCCACCTGAAAGCCATGATAGTTTATTAAACATAGTCATAGTAAATAATAATAATAACACCATAAGAAACCTCAGAAAATATATCAAAAATGACCATAAAAAAAAATAATAATCGATTTCAGTTGACATATAGTTTATGGAAAATGTCACTTAAGATGGCTTCAACAGGGCTGTTAAACTCTAATTACTGGACCGTTTTTCTTTTTTGGAAACATCGGAAGCTAAATGAAACTTCAAATAAGCTATTAAGTCATTTGATTCATCACCGTAATTGAAACTAAAACAACAGAATGATATATAATGTTGAATAGAAGATGCTATATATAAACACATTCTTAGGGTCAATTACAGATAGACCTCCCTTACTAGCATGTTCTGCCACTTATTACACCTTAAGTTTGAAACGGGTAGATCGGCCCCTTTCAAATTGAACCTGTTTCAAATACATTGCAAATAGTCCCCGTGGTTTCTGAATTCAAGTGCAGTATCAAGGAATATCTGCCTATTAAACCTTAAGGGATGGTATAAGTGGCACAACGAGATATCACAGGGGTCCTATGTGCAATTAACCCTATTTTGTATATATCTTTTACTATATATTTAAATAGAAGGCATGCTTGACATCTAAATAGCCACAAGAGAAGGAAAAATCTAAGCCTACCACATATAAGGCATCACTCCCTTTCAGGAATCCACGAGTGCCATCAATTGGATCAAGCACCTGCAATTAAGGATTTTTAGTTAGATAAATTAAAGAAACTTTCACATAAAGATCACTTCATAAATCACGTACATAAAGACAAATCAAAAATTCTATGAATTTCACGATGTGCACAAATTCCTTGATAACACAGAGTCATCAGACATTTTCAGAATTTGGACTTGAATATTTGCATCTTTGAGCATGTATACCAACATTGGCATGTGCGGCCAGTCAGTATTTCTGATTAAAACTTAACGATATTTTTCTCTCAAAAAGACTTAATGGTTATGATATTTCATGCCCTTCATGAACTCCTAATAAAGGTAGTTTTCCGAGATGAAAGTGTACTTATTCTAATAAGACAAGTTTTGCATAACTTTCATGGGTCAAGTAAAAAGATTAATAATAATGTCGAACCTTACTGTTGCATGATTTAATGGTAACATGTTTGTAATGAAAATGGTAAAGGGAGAAATATTTTTTAGGTGGGAATGCAAGAAGTGGCGTGATGTAAAACAGACAAAATTATGGGTTATAATCTACGAGAAATCATTAACTTGGAAGATAGGATAAATATTTCAATGAGGGAACATAAGAATTGATTCAGCTGAAAACAGGCAAAATTGTGAGTTATAGTCAAGGAGAAATCGTGAATTTGAGAGTTCGCGTAAATATTTCTATGCATGAACACGAGTGATTAGGCAAAAAATGACAAAAATTGGGGGGTTGTATTCCACCAGAAATTGTTAATTTGGGAGATTGAATAATTATGTCTAGGTGAGAACACAAAAAGGTCATTTAGCTAAAAACAACAAACTTTGTGGGTTATAGTCCAAGAGAAATCGTGAATTTGATAGTTTGCACAAATATTTTTATCTAGGAATGCACAAAGTAATTTGGCATAAAACAACCAATATTATGGGTTACAATCATTGATTTAGGAGATCGGTAAAAAAATGTCAATACAAAAACACAAGTGATTTGGTCAGAAAAGGCCAAAATTGTGGGGTTATAGTCCATGAGAAATCATGAAATTGATAGTTCGCATAAATATTTTTATGGGGAAATGCAAAAAGTGATTTGGCATATATGTCATCCAAAATTGTAGGTAATAGTCCATGAAAATTTATTAATTTAGGAGATCGAATAAATGTTTCTAGGTGCAAACACAAAATGTGGTTTAGCTAAAAATGAAAAAAAATATGGGTTAGTCCATGAGAAATTGTTAATCTGGGAGATTTGATAAATATTTCTAAGTGAGAACAAAAAAGTGACTTGACAGAAACGACCAAAATTGTGGATTATAACCTGTAGAAAATTGTTTATTTGAGAGATCGGATAAATATTTTTATGTGAGAACACAATAAGTAAGTTGGCAAACGCAACCAAAATTGTAGATTACAGTCCATGAGAAATCGTGAACAGAAGCTCACAGAAATATTTCTACAAGGGAATGCAAGAAGTGATTTGGCTAAAAATGGGCAAAATTGTGGGTTATAGTCCACAAGAAACGTTCATATTGAAGATCAAATAAATATTTATAGATGAGAACACAAAAAAGTGATTTGGCCGAAAACGACCAAACTTGTGGGTTATAGTCCACGAGAAATCATGAATTTGATAGTTCGCATAAATATTTTTATGTGGGAATGCAAAAAGTGATTTGGCATAGAAATAGTTAAAAATATGGGTTATAGTCTACGAGAAATCGTGAATTTGAATGGAAGCTCACATAAACATTTCTGTGAAGGAAGCAAGTAGCGATTTGGCCAAAAATGACCAAAATTATGGGTATTGTAGTCCACGAGAAATCATGAATTTTGGAGCTTGCATATACAATTTGATAAGGAAATACAAGAAGTTGTTTGTTGAATACATCTAAAATTGTAGGTTATAGCCCACAAGAAATCGTGAACATAGGAGTTTGCATAAATATTTCCATTTGGAAACATAGGAAGTGATTTGGTCGAAAACAACCAATATTGTAGGTTATAGTCCAAGAAAACGTTAATTTCAGAGATCAGATGAATATTTCAATGCAATAAAAGAAAAAATGATTTAGTCAAAAACAACCTAAATTATGGGTCAAGCCCACGAGAAATCATGAATGGGAGCTCACATAAGTATATTTACACGGGGACGCAAGAAGTGATTTTGTCAAAATGAAAGAATTTATAGGTTATAGTCCTCGAGAAATTGTTAATTTGGAAGATCGAATAAATATTTCTATGCAAAAATACACGAAGTAATTTCACTAAAAATTATCAAAATTATGAGTTATAATCCATGAGAAATCATGAATTTGGGAGCTCACATAAAAATTTCCATGCGGGAACACAATAAGTGATTTGGTCAAAAACATTCAAAATTGTTGGTTATAGTTCATGACAAAGCGTGAAGTTGATCATTAGCATAAATGTAATATGAAAATACAAAAAGTAGTTGGCATAAAGCAACCAAAAATATGGGTTACTGTTCACAAGAAATTGCTAATTTGGGAGGTTGAATAAATATTTCTAGGTGAGAATAGAAAAAATAATTTGACTAAACACGACCAAAGTTGTGGATTTTAGTCCATAAGAGATGGTGAATTTGGGAGCTCGCATAAACAATTCTATAGGGGAATGCAAGAAGTGATTTGGTAGAATAACTAAAATTGTAGGTTATAACACAAGAAATTATTAATTTGGAAGAGTAAATAAACATTTCTTAGTGGGAACACAAAAAGAGATTGGGCTGAAAATGTCCAAGTGGGTAATAGTGCATGAGAAATCGTGAATTTGATAGTTCGCATAACTATTTTTATGTGGGAATGCAAAAAGTGATTCGTTGTGAATTTGCCAAAATTGTGAGTTATAGTCCATCATAAATCGTAAATTTGGGAGATCGAATAAATATTTCTATTCTAGAATACAAGAAGTGATTCAGCTGAAAACAACCAATATTATGGGTTATATTCCACAAGAAATCGTAAATTAGCAACCTTGCATAAGTATCTTTTTGCTGGAATGCTATAAGTGATTTTGCATAAACAATCAAAATAGGGAGTTATAGTCTAGAAGAAATTGTCAATTTGGGAGATCAGATAAATATTCTAGGTGAGAACACAAAAGTGTTTTAGCAGAAAATGACTAAAATTGTGGGCTTATAGCCTACAAGATATCGTGAATTTAATAGTTTGTATAAATATTTTTATGTGGGAATGCAAAAAGTGATTTGGCATATAATAGCCAAAATTGTGGGTTATGGTCTACGAGAAATCATTAATTTGGGAGATCAATTAAATATTTTGATGTAGAAACACAAGAAGTGATTCGGTCAAAAAGGCCAAAATTGTTGGTTATTTTCCAAGAGAAATCACAAATATGGGACTTTGCATAAATATTTCTATGCGCGAATGCAAGAAAAAATTTGGCTTAAAACGATCAAATTTGGGGCTTACAGTACACGAAAAATTGTTATCTTGGGAGCTCACATGAACATTTCTACCAAGAAACACAATAACTGATTTGGCCGAAAATGACCACAACGGTGGCCTAGTGGGCTATAGTCCACAAGAAATTGTGACTTTGGAAGATTAGGTAAATATTTCTATGTAATAATACAAAAATAATTTGGACAAATACAATCAAAAGTGTGGGTTATAGTCATAGAGAACTCATAAATTTGGGAGCTCGATTAAATATTTTCATGTGGGAACACAAGTTCTCCCTCAACAATAATGAACTACTCAACGCTTGTATTCACTTTACCCAATAAGTTGCTGGTTGTGAACCAAAAGAGACTGCATCCTTCCCCCCTCTATCAATGGCTTCTAATACACCATCGGAAGTTAATGGTTCATGGTTGCTGCTTGCCTTATCAGCCACTGTGCTCACTATTGAGTCAACAAGAAAATTACCAACATAGCTGCCATCCTTCTGCGAACTAATAGATCCTGACCTTAAAAATGATGAATCTTCTTCTGCAACTAATGGTATTGAAGGAAATGATCTCTTCAATTCTGCCATCATAAAGCAATGTAACTAGTTGTATTAATCATTTACTTAAAAAAACACTAATACACATCAATTATCAGATATGCAGTGCAGAAAAATATATATACTGAATGTTTTTATTTAGAATAAATAATATGCATTTTTGTACAGTTTCTAGATCAGCCATTGACAAATACAACAACTACGAAAGCAACAAAGCAATTTGCCCCACAATCTAATATATCCTTTTTCTCAATTTAGATTTCTTAAGACACCTCCTCCACTAGATGAACTCTAATGTTTATTTTTACAGACTCAATCCAAGTTCACTTAGGTCTAGACATACTCCTTGCAAAACTAAGTACAAAACTACCAGATTAAATTAGTCAAAGGACTAAACAACATTACAAAAGAATCCCAGCAAAAGGCCCAATCAGCCATAACATCCATCTCAAGCACACATTGAAGAGGAGGAACAAAGGTTTCTAAGAGACTCGTAATTTCTAATAATTCAAAAAATATCTTAATATCACATGGAAGATGCATGAAGACTGAAGCGTATAACTTGACTAATGCAAGTGGACAGCAACGCAGAGCACATGGACCATCTCCTTTTCTAGAGTCCTTCAGCCAAGAGGACTAGGATGGTAGAGGCTGCAAGTAGCAGCTGGGTGATTTGGAGCGGCAGAAATAACAACATTTTCAATAATTATATATTTCTAATTAAGAATCCAGAGCAATCATGTCACCTATCTGCCCTAGCATTCACAATTTGGGTGGGTTCCTACCTACGTAGGGCCTGTTTGTTTGCACGGAATTAATTATGAAGTAGCTAAAGTAAAAGAACTAGAAGCTACTTCTGCTACTTCCAAATAAAAAAGTACGTTTGGTTCTCTGAAGAACTTACTTTCAATACTTCCTTAAACACTTATGTGGCGCCTACGTGTCATCCTTACTTCCAAAATATTTTTCAATCCTCAATACCCAGAAGTAGCTCGGAAGTAGTTGAAATGCATATTAATTAGGAAATAAATAAAATTTTTTAATATTTTCTTTATTAGTTACTTCTAACAACTTTTCATTGATAAAATTGCTCTTAATTTTAACAATTATTTTGTAATAATTTGTGATGGTCATCGGCCAGGTTTTCCTTGGGATGAAGAGAATAATTTATCTATTAATTTTTTGTCTAAATACCACGTTGATGTTACGATCAAAGGAGCGAGGGAGGAGGGAAATTGGATATTCATAGGAATTTATGGTCATCCGGAGTCTCATCCTAGGCGAGAGGTAAATAATTATTTTGAAGCTATGTGGTTGAAGGATTCTTCGTGCTCTCAAGTGGCGAGGGGTCATAGCGGCATGAAACTGGTTGTAACGTGCTAGATCAAATTAAAGAGCGTGGCGTGGCTTTGAAATTATGGAAGCATCATGTGTTAATTACTTTCTAGTAATATTTTTAAATGTTATCCAAACAAAAAAGTAATTGAAGAGGAAGAAGTTCTACTTCCATTGCTTCTAAAAATATATGAAACAAAAAAAATGTTATTCCCACTACTTCCTACTTCATAGTTTTAAAAATTACTTCTATAACCTACTTCTTACTTCCAATACATCCATTATCCAGACGGGTCCTTAGTAAACTCAAGCGGTTCGGGGCATGACGACAACACTTGATATTTTTACTAAGAGAAAACCTATTGAATGAGATGCAGGAGGATAACATTCATTCTCAATATACAAATTACCCAGGCTTATGAGAGCCTGAACGCTGAAATCAGCAATAGTGACCGGTGTCTGGTCGTTCTTCTCAAGAATCCGGTGGTCATTCGAAAGCAATGTTCGTTTCACCTAACCGATCGAAATGATTAACCAATTAATCACACACTTTATCCACAAAGAAAGTAAAACTTCTCCCGAGAATGGAAATAAAGGGAAACTTACATCGACGCAAAGACGGCAGGCTCTTTCGACGGCATCGACGGCCACTTCCGCTTCCTTAAAGAACCTGGCCTTCTCCGATGAAAATGGCAAGCTTGACCTAGAAACGCAGCGAAAGGGAAAAACTTTTATCGAAGGTTTCGAAACCCTAGACCTTCAATTTTCAATTCGGAATTGATCGGATCCGATACCTAATCGGGGATGAGGAGCAGTAAGCGCGGGTAAACCGAGAAGAGAGAGGACCATTGAATCGACGGCTGAGAGGGAGAGGAGCGTACGGATGAACCAGGCTCATGGCGGGAGAGTGGAACTGACGGAGATAATTTAGGATTTCCCCCCTCATTTCTTTCTCTTCTTCTTTATTTTTGGGAAATGGAAAAATTAGGAAAATTTGCTTCAAGGCCCCAAAACCCAAAAGACAATGTGCCCAAGCCCCTCATACTTTTCAAAATGTGCTGCAGCCCCCAAAATCGAAAAAATGTTTGCCCAAACCCCTCCATCATGATTCCAGCTCATGTTTTCCCAATTTTTTATATTTTTTACCCAAAAATCCAATTTTACCCCTCCATCATGACTTCAGCTCATGTTTTTCTTAACATGCTAACTTTAATAGTTAACATGTTAACTATAACAGTTAACATGTTAACTATTATTGTTAACATGTTACGTGCTATGAATAACATGTTACGAACTTCCTCCAATTCTCGGGCTGAAACAAATCTGATAAATGTCAGATAAATGTTTGCATTATTCATCATGAACTTGTCATCTGAAAAATGGTGGAATTTTTATCATAAACTTGTCATCTGATTAATGTTTGCATTATTCATCATAAAAATAAACAATTTTAACGATAAATATCAACAGTCTGTCTGATATTTCTTCGAACAGATGGTATAAAATCTTTCACATTCAATCAAACAAACTCAATAATATACAATAATACTGAAGATAATTCTAAGCTTAGGAACTTCTAAAAAACAAAAAATGAATTAACAGAACCATCTCTCAGAAATTTCATCAAACAGGTAATCTACACGCCAAAAGTCCAACTTGACGAAGACCCATCAACAAGCCAATAATGAAACAAACATGAGGAATTTCAACAATGGAGGGCTTCATGAGGCTGGCCGTTGCCTGCACAGTGAACCTCCTCGCCATTAAAACCCTTCCACCAAAGCAAAATCGACAAGAGAAAAGGACATGTCGGCTCTGTAACCTCGCGAAGCAAAGAGCGGAGGAGAGAGCAACGGTTGCGGCGCCAGCCGCCATTGCCACGGGGGGTTTTATAGCGCCCCCTAGAGTTTGTTAGGGGCGTCGAGGAAGGAGGGTAATTAACATGTTAACTGTTGAAGTTAACATGTTAACTGTTGTAGTTAACATGTTAATTGTTGTAATTAACATGTTAACTATTATATGTAAACTGTTAACTATTATAATTAACATGTTAACTATTATATATAAATAACAGTTAACAAATTACAAATAACTATTAACATATAATGGATTATAGTTAACAGTTTACCGAATATAGTTATCAATTTACCAATTAAGGTTAACATGTTATGTATTTTAGTTAACATGTTATGTATAATAGTTAACAATTTAAATATAATAGTTAACAAATAATATTAATAGTTAATAGGATAAGGGTATTAGTTAACAAATTATATATAACAGTTAATAAGTAATCTCTCCATTGAAAGTTATACATCAATAACATAGCAACATAAACTGTAAGTTTATAATAATAAAAACATAATGCAATCAACCAATCTCTTTCTCTTTATCTCTTCCCAATAACACCAACATCTAAAAGCAAATCAAAGTAAAAACCACACAACAACATCACCCAAAAAAGGCAAAAAAAAAGTCTAACACTAAAAAAATCCCTAAGGCCTCACGCGTGAAAAAGCTATAGTCCATGTCGACGACGGCAATCTAATGGCTGGCGACGGCAGAAGGGTGAGCGGAGGCGTGATCGGGGCAGAGGACGGAGGTGCATGCGAGGCAGGTGTAGAGGCGGCCAGGGGGTGGGGGGTGGGGTGGGGGCAGTGGCAGCGATGGAGGCGGCGTCAGCGACGGAAGAGCAGAAGGCGCAGCGGGGATCTCGTGGGCATCGCGGCGGATCTCGGTGCGAGAGGGAGCCGGCGCCGCCGTGGGGTCGGAGATAGGGGCGAGTGAGGTCGAGACCAAGAAGACAACAGCGAGAACAACGACGAGAATGACAGAGGCGTCACCGACGGCGGAGGAGCAGGAGGCACAACGGGATCTCATGGGCATCGCGAAGGATCTCGGCACGGGAGAGGGAGCCGGCGTCGCCGTGGGATCGGAGGCAGGGACGAGTGAGATTGAGACCAAGAAGACGACGACGAGAACGGGGAAGAGTGAGATCTATGATGAGGAAGAAGGAGAGGGAGAGATGGGGCGTTGAGGAGCGGGAGGAGGAGATGATGAGAGAGTTGAGGGAGGGGGCAGAGGGGGACTGGAGGAGGAGGAGGAGGGAGGTGTAGGAGAGAGGTAAAATTGGGATTTTAAATAAAATGCATTGAAACTTGGGGAGAGGTGAGCTGGAGAGGCCTGAGGATAATTTTTCCAAAAATTAGGGGCTGCAGCACATTGGTAAAAGTAGGGGGGCTAGGGCACATTGATTTTTGGATTTTGGGACCTTGAAGCAATTTATCCGAAAAATTATGTCTAGGCCTAAAATTAAAACTCTCATGAAATCCAGATAGGCCATGTGCTTAGACTCATTGACCCAACTTTTCACGTAAAAAAACTTCATCAACCCACATTTATCTCTCATCTCTAAAATACCACTTTTCTTCTTCCTCCTCTCCTCTTTCATGATATGCTCCCCTGCCCCCCTTCATCCTTATTCCTCCACTTTTCTATATCTAATCTCCACCCTCTTCCATTATCCTGTAGGTCACCCCACCCCCCCTGCCGCCCCCCCCCCGCCCCCACACACACACAAACAAAAACCTTCATCCTTTCTCTCTCCCCACGGCCCATCCTCCTCCCTTCTCTTTCCTTAATTAAGTTCATTCTCCTCTCTCATCTCTCCTCTATCTAAACTTCCTCATCCACCCTCTCCTTCCTCATCCATTCACTCTTCTCCTTCCTCCTCTCTCCTCCATCTCATATTCACTCTCCTCCCTTTCGTTTTCCTCCCTTTTTCGTTCCACTTCCACCTTTCTCTCTCCTCCATCTCCATTTTACTCTAATCCTTTTCTCTCTACAACGACCACTGCATCTATTAAAGACCGATTTTTGGGCTAAAAATGGTTGTCTCCTAATATCACTCTAAAATTAACACTTAAAAATTAAAATTAACATCTAAGCCTTACTGTTAGCATCTAATAATTAAAATAACCATATGAGGTCTAAAATTAACATGTGAGATCAAAAGTTAACATCTAACTTTTAAAAATTAATATAAAAACTCTGAATATATAAACTTTATCACATGTTAACTTTAGACCTTAAAGATTAACTTTAACTATTAGCTATTAACTTTAGATGTCTCAAGTTAAATTAGACCTCATAGGTTAACTTTAAATATTAGATGTTAACTATAATGTTTAGTTGTTAACTTTAATTGTTAAGTGCTAACTTCAGTGCGACTTTGGGAGATGACTGTCTTAACCAAAAGAAACAGTCTTTAGATGATGCTGCAATGGTTAAGGGAGAAGGAGGAAAGATGATTGAGAAGAGAATAAAAATGATAATGAAGATACCGTGGTAGCGGGAAAAAAAGATAACAGTCGAGAAAGGATAAGGAGAAAGACAATGAGGATGCAATTGTTGCGCGCAGCGAAAATTTTGGCAGCACTTCGGTAGCACAACAAGAGAGTCAGGTCGCAATAAGAATTCTTGTTTCTCAAAGGGAACAAGAATCTGAAGCCTAATATCTCATCAAAGTGGGATATTAGCTCTTCCTCTCGTCAGCTCTAGGACTGCGCGTCGAGGGAACCTAAAAGCTATTACAAATCACACAAATAGCGATACAACCAATTTTTACGTGGTTCGGCAAATTGCCTACGTCCACGGGGCAAGGAGGGGGGAGATCTACTAATAGAGGGAGAGAATACAACTAGGGTTTACAATTACTCATAATCTAAACCCTCAAACAAACTCTCAAATCCCTCACAAATACTTCTCAAAGGGATGCACAAAACCCTAAAAGAGACTACATAAAATCTCCTCAACTGCAGCCGCAGAAAACCAAAAGAACAAATTTTCCCGTCGCACACCCGCAGCCAATCAAACTTCCTGTGCACAGCCAAAAATTTTTCTCCGAAAAAACTCCTCGCGCAGCGCAATGAAAAAACCTAGGCGCATTTTTATATCATGTGAACACGGAAATCGGGTGGGCTTTCATGCACGCGGAAACGAAACCGCGTTAGTTCATTCACGTGAACATTCACGTGGTGGTGGCCCACGTTCACAATTCTCCACCTCGGTGAAGTTTTTTTCAAAACTGAGCTGACACCAAAGCATCCAAATGTCACAACTTGTTGTGTCCAGTACGAACTCAATCCACAACAAGTCGAGAACCCGAACGAGAGTCCAAACAATCTCACCCCCATCAAAATCAACTAATCCAAACCGGCTGCATCTGAAAGACTACCTACGTATCCTCCTGCCCAAGGAATCAAGCCGAATGTAGTTCACCCAAATGGCCGCCAACGGCCTCAACAATCACGAATGTGCAACAAGTTTTGACAATGATCAAACTTGTTGCTCGGAACCACTTTTGTGAGCATATCCGCCGGATTATCCTTCATGTGGACTTTCATAATTTTCACATCGCCATCTTCAAGAACATCCCGAACGAAGTGATAACGAACGTCAATGTGCTTCGTCCTCGCATGAAAAACCCGATTCTTCGCCAAATAAATAGAACTCATGCTATCACAATGAATAGTGACGGACCTCTGCGATATACCAAGTTCCTCCAAAAGTCCTCGAAGCCAAATAGCCTCCTTCACAGCCTCTGTAACTGCCATATACTCTGCCTCCGTCGTAGACAAAGCCACCATAGACTGTAAGGTGCATCTCCAACACACCGGCGCACGGGTCAAAGTAAACACATACCCTGTCGTAGACCGGCACTTATCCAAATCCCCGGCATAATCCGAATCAACATAGAAAATGCATAGCTGCCCACCTGTAGTGTCCCGCTCATAAACCAAACCAACATTGAGCGTACCTCGAATGTACCTCAAAATCCATCTCACGGCGTCCCAATGACCCACTCCTGGATCGTGCATGTATCTCGAAACCATGCTCACCGCCTGTGATAAATCTGGCCTCGTACATACCATCGCGTACATCAAGCTCCCAACTGCACTCGCATATGGAGTTTTCGACATCAACTCTCGATCTTCAACTGACTTTGGTGAAAGACCAGCTGAAAGCTTCAAATGGGCTCCCAAAGGTACACTAACTGGCTTCGTATCCATGCTAACATGGAATCGATGTAGAACCTTCTTCAAATAAGCCACCTGTGTTAAACAAATTCTACCCTTCTTCTTGTCTCTGTCGATCTCCATCCCTAGAATGCGCTTTGCCTCACCCAAGTCTTTCATCTCAAACTCATTTGATAGTTAAACTTTCAATTCATCTATAGCCGACCTAGAAATAGAGGCAACCAACATGTCGTCGACATAGAGCAACAAATAAATATACG
Organism: Asparagus kiusianus; assembly: GCA_022839385.1. Classification (NCBI taxonomy): domain Eukaryota; kingdom Viridiplantae; phylum Streptophyta; class Magnoliopsida; order Asparagales; family Asparagaceae; genus Asparagus; species Asparagus kiusianus. Next base: position 101,930 of record BQKN01065772.1, on the reverse strand, counting down.
CACCTCCTTTCAACTTGTGAAAATATACGCAATGATCAAACTGGCTCTGAGTGTACGAATGACCAATCATAAAACCATCGAATCGCCTATACCACTGTCGAGGAGACTGCTTCAAACCATATAGCGATTTCTTTAGTTTGCAAACTAACTTTTCTTTCCCTGCAGCTCGGAATCCCAATGGTTGAGTCATATATATTTCTTTATCAAGATCACCATGAAGAAATGCCGTCTTCACATCCAACTGATCTAACTCCAAACCATACTGTGCCACCAAAGCTAGCAGAATCCGAATCGAAGAGTGCTTCACCACCGGAGAGAAAACCTCATTATAGTCAATACCTTCCTCCTGTGCATAGCCCTTCGCAACCAACCTAGCATTGAACCTCAATGGAGTGCCCTCAATGCTCTCCTTCTTCGTGTATACCCACTTGCAATCAATTACCTTCCGACCCTTTGGAAGCTCAACGAGCTCCCATGTATTGTTCTTATGAAGAGATTCCATCTCCTCCTGCATAGCCACCTGCCACGAATCAGCCTCCGAACTCTGCTCGGCCTCTCTGAATGTAGTAGGCATCATCTCATCGATACTCTCCACCGGAAGTGCATACGCAACTGTATCGGCATACCGTGCTGGCATCTGTATGTTTCTCCTTTGTCTCTGAACCGCAATAGAATCCTGAACCTGAGCCGTCGGTTCCTGATCCTGCACATTTGTACTCATATCCTCCGTGTCACCGTTGTGCTCACCTGGCGTCACCTCAGTTGGCACCTGCATGGATACTATACCATCTGGACAATGTGGAGCTGCATCAATCTCCATCACCCGCGATATCTCCTTTATCGGGTCGCTCTCCACCTGATGAGAGATGGGAAGCTTCAAGATAGAAGCCTCATCGAATGTGACGTCCCTACTCAGCACAATCTTCTTATCAACTGGATCCCAAAGCTTGTATCCCTTGACACCACGCTTAAATCCTACAAATATGGCCTTCCTAGCTCGAGGTTCCAATTTATCAGTTCTAACATGATAATATGCAAGGCACCCAAATACCTTGAGCTGGTCATAATCGTGTGCTGGCTTTCCCGACCACTTCTCCATAGGGGTATTCCCCTCAATCGCAGATGAAGGCAACCTATTAATGAGGTGGCTCGCATATGTAAGTGCCTCAGCCCAAAAGATCTTCTCCAAACTACTCTGCGACAATAAGCATCGGATCTTCTCCAGTAAAGACCGATTCAATCTCTCTGCCACCCCATTTTGCTGCGGTGTATGACTAACCGTGAAGTGTCTCTCTATACCCTCGTCTCGACATAGCTGCTGAAAGGGGTCAGAAGTATACTCACCACCGTTGTCGGATCGCAACGTCTTGATTTTTCTCCCAGTTTGCAGTTCCAATCTCTTCTTCCACTCCACAAATAAATCTAGGATTTCACTCTTCTTCGTCATGGTGTACACCCAACAGCGTTTAGAATAGTCATCTACAAAAGTGACGAACTAATGTCGACCACCAAGTGATGCAGTCTTGGTGGGACCCCAAATGTCTGTGTGCACGTAGTCCAGGATGCCCCTTGTCTGCTGAATGGCAGTCCCGAACTTCACCTTCGTCTTCTTGCCAAGAACACAGTGCTCACAGAACTCAATCTTTCCACTCTTGGCTCCTTTCAATAGCCCCTGCTTGCACAATGTCTGCAGTGACTTTTCACCTGTGTGCCCCAACCTATAGTACCAAAGTCTGCTTATGTCCGCTTCTGAAATAGCCGAAGCAACCTGGCCAATCTCGGTGCTTCCCTTCAGATAATACAAATTCCGATTGTGGACTCCCTTCATCACCACCAATGATCCCTTAGTAACTTTCGCTACAGCGTTTTCGAAAGTCACTTTGAATCCCTTCGCCTCCAAAGCTCCAACTGAGATAAGATTTTTCTTCAGTTGAGGAACAAATCTCACCTCCTTCAACTCACGGACTACTCCATCGTGTATCCTAATCCGCATGGTACCTATCCCATAAACGCCACAGGATTGATCATTTCCCATGACAACAACGCCCCCGTCGACTTTCTCAAAAGATGCAAACCAGTCTCGCCTAGGGGTTACATGAAAAGTAGCGTCGAAATCAAGCATTCAACCTGATGCATCCACATGGTTCACCTCCGGAGTAATCAGTAGAGAAAAGCACGAATCATCGGAATCATTGCCTTTCGCAATATTCACCTCATTGGCCTTCGGGCCCTTTTTCTTGCTATTCTCCTTCTCCTTGAGCTTCGGGCAGTCTCTCTTCTAATGTCCCTGCTCCTTGCAGAATGCACATTGGTTCTTTGCTAATTGGTGACGGCCTCTAGACTTTGACCTTCCTCTATTACCACCTTTCGGATATGGGCTTCTACCTCTCGTCGACAAGGCCTCTCCTGAAGTGCTAGCATGAGAAGTCTCCTTGTCCTTCCTCCTCAAATCGTAATTTGTCAAAGCGTTAGTCACTTCACTATAGCTGATAGAAGGCCTCCCGTTCAATAAAGTGAGCACGAAGGTATCATACTCCTCATCCGGTAAGGAGCCCAATAAAATAATCGCCTTGTACTCATCTAATATCTTCTCATCAATATTCGCCAAGTCCGACAATAACTTAGTGTAGTTGTTCACATGAGCCGCTAGTGAGGTGCCTCTGGACATCTGAAATCTGAAGAGTCTTCGCAGCAAGTGCAACTTGTTCTCAACACTCTTTGTGAGATACTTATTGTTGAGAATTTCCCACATCTTCATTACAGACGTCACCCCAATCACATCATATTTCAGTTCCTGTTTCAAACAGGACCTGATCACCCCACACGCGTTCCTATTCATCTTATCCCATATCGCCTCATCATATTTAGGTGGCCTCTCGTGGACTATAATGGTCTCTTCCAAATTCTGAGCATTGAGCGCATCCTGTACGTCGCTCATCCACAAACCAAAGTTGATTTTTTCATCATATTTCACCATACTAATTTTGGTGTTCTGAAAACCAACTTGAACCGTACTCGCCATTGATTGCTGCTTTCACATTCTTCTCCCATTGCGAACTAACTCCAAATTATAGAGAAAGAATAAATTTGATAGAAATTAGGAACCACCCAACTGAACTCTAGACCGGATTCCAAATAGATCTCCTATCCACACGAGGAAATCTAAATCTCCAACGGCAACTCCTAATGCTATCTCCACCGAAGCCTAGAACTCCAAGAACCAAGCTTCACACAAAATCTTCCTCCACCAAACTCCAAAACCCTAGATCTGAAATCTGGGCTCTGATACCACTTGTTGCGCGCCGCGAAAATTTCGGCAGCACTTCGGCAGCACAACAAGAGAGTCAGGTCGCAATAAGAATTCTTGTTTCTCAAAGGGAACAAGAATCTGAAGCCTAATATCTCATCAAAGTGGGATATTAGCTCTTCCTCTCGTCAGCTCTAGGATTGCGCGTCGAGGGAACCTAAAAGCTATTGCAAATCACACAAATAGCGATACAACCAATTTTTACGTGGTTCGACAAATTGCCTACGTCTATGGGGCAAGAAGGGGGGAGATCTACTAATAAAGGGAGAGAATACAACTAGGGTTTACAATCACTCATAATCTAAACCCTCAAACAAACTCTCAAATCCCTCATAAATACTTCTCAAAGGGATGCACAAAACCCTAAAAGAGACTACACAAAATCTCCTCAACTGCAGCCGTAGAAAACCAAAAGAACAAATTTTCCCGTCGCACACCCGCAGCCAATCAAACTTCCTGTGCACAGCCGAAAATTTTTCTCCGAAAAAAACTCCTCGCGCAGCGCAACGAAAAAACCTAGGCGCATTTTTATATCATGTGAACACGGAAATCGGGTGGGCTTTCATGCACGTGGAAACGAAACCGCGTTAGTTCATTCACGTGAACATTCACGTGGTGGTGGCCCACGTTCACAGCAATATCAGAGATGGCAATGAAAGAGATAACAGTTGAGGAGGAGGAGGAGGAGGACAATTTTTTTTTTTAGGTTCATAAGTGAAAACACGAGAGATGAGAGATTCAATGTGAGGGTAGTTTGGGGGGTAAAAAAAGATGTATTCTCTCTTTGCTGATGCGGCAACTACAAAAGGAATTTTTTTTTTCACATGAAAAGTTGAAGTTGGGACGAGCGGCCTAAGCATATAGCCTAAAGTTAAGAAGGCTAGGTCACGCGATAGTTCTAATTTTGTGGTCTAGACACAATTTTTCCTTTTTTCCTTTTGTTTTCTATATAGTGATTTGCGAATCCTAATGCACACGCGTTCAGCGGCAGGCTCAAGGAGAAACTCTTTAGCGAAGCTAATTTTGAAGATTTGTTAAACTGTTCATTGCTGTTTGAATACCCACACATGATCTAGAAAAGTTTGAGGATTTTCTGTTTATTACTAACAAATAGCCGTCAAACAGCGAAGAAGGTCACTTTAGGAAAACAAATTCACCGGCCGCACCCGAGATGCTAACGCGTTCGGAGTACTTATCCAGTATTGTATTTAGTATAGCAAACATCTCTAGGTCCACTGATTAGGCAGGACACGTGTCAATCAGCGTTCATGCAAATGGCTATGCAAGGCGTTTCGTGTTTGTAGTGAGCAGTGGATACCCAACGTCACCCGGAAGAAGAAACGCGCCAGTTTTCAACCGTGGAATTCCCGAGTCTCAACGTAGAATTACCTATTTACCCCTACCTCCACTTGCTCCCCTTGTCGTTCTCAAACTTTCCCCTTGGGAGTTAGTTATTTTAATAATTGACACGGGGAGATTTTAGGAATCTAAATTGTTTCAGATCTCTCCTGCGAATCTGGTTCCAAATTCTTCTCCAGGTAAGCTTTTAATCCTTCAATTTCCGCTAACTTACACCTTCAATCCGTTCAAATCATTTGCGTTTTGCTAGATCTTTGTTCAATCAGCTAGAAATCTTCGGCTCAAAAAAAAAAAAAAAAAAAAAAAAAGAGGCTTGTAGGGTTGATCGGGCGTAATGGGATTAGTTCTATAAGGCGAACTTTGAATTTCTTTTCTAGTGAGGATATAAATCTTGATCGATCTCTTGCGGTTGAATTTGTAGAGGATGTGAGGTCAAAAGGAAGAATCTTGAGCTAGTTTTATTTCAATTGCTTGATTTTATCGCTTCAAAACTTGCATTTGTTTCTAAATGAGATTATTTTCTAGACGTGCACTTAATAATTCAATTATTCTGTATCTTCAATCTCTGATAGTAGGGAATTCTATCACATCTTTCTCCTAACGATTTGCTTGGTGCACGTATCTGCAGGAAAATTGAGCAATTTCACGCACTAACAAAAAATAAATAAATGAAATTTCATCTATTTTGCAGGGAGGATACGAGAATGGGCGACTGTAACTCAGAAACGAACAGGTTACTAAAGGAGTTTCACATACCAAATTATATACTCGATCCCGAGTCAGAAAGAGAGCCCATTTCTTACACTCCTGGATGCCCTGTCATAGTTTTCATCAACTCCCGGAGTGGAGGCCAGCTCGGAGGTGATTTGCTTGTAACATACCGTCAACTTTTGAATGAGCTCCAGGTAATTGTTACCCTGTAGAAGGAAATTTTGATCATAAATAACTTGCTACTAAAATTATCTGTTTCTGTAGTAAATACGCACGGGCCTCGTATTTATAGATCTCTTGTGGTTTTCAGGTTTTCGATTTAAAGGAGGAAGCTCCTGACAAGGTATTGCACAGGCTTTACAGCAATTTGGAAAAACTCAAGTCTGATGGAGATAATCTTGCTGCTGAGATTCAAAAGAGACTTAGACTAATAGTAAGGAACTACTCAAGTTACCTGTGTTGCTCCATTTGTTACTTACTGATTGTTTCAGTCTTCTTTATGTAGCAAGGTTTCATATCTGAGCTTGATTGTATACTTTTTTAGGTTGCAGGAGGTGATGGTACAGCAAGTTGGCTACTTGGAGTAGTTTGCGATCTGAAACTAGCTCACCCTCCCCCTGTTGCAACTGTGCCACTGGGAACTGGAAACAACCTTCCTTTTTCGTTTGGTTGGGTATGCAGAGCACAATTGTGAACGTGATTCTCATGCAATCATACACATGGTTATTGTGCCCACTTGTATCAGATAAATAACCATGGTTAATTCACCCATATGAAGGGATTCATAGTTACTGCCTTGTAATTGTTCATGCCTGTGCTTATGATGCAGGGAAAAAAGAATCCCGGTACTGATCGCCAGTCTGTGAAATCTTTTCTTGAACAAGTGACAAAGGCTACCGAAATGAAGATTGATAGGTAGTTCCTTCTAATATTATTGTCTTTGGCATCGGGTTTATGATGTGCAAGAAGTTACTAAATTCTTTATGTTTTATGTTTCAGTTGGCATATCGTGATGAGGATGAGAATCCCCAAGGAAGGTTCCTGTGATCCGATTGCACCACCGGAACTGCCACATTCGTTGCATGCATTTCAGCGTGTGCCAAATGCAGACTCACTTAATAGGGTAATACAATATGGTTTCCACCATTAAGCATATGTTTTGAGAAAGTGAAAAAGTCAATTTCCTCACAAACATTTGAGGCATTAGAAAATGGCTATTTAATCGGTTGCTATCTCGCTTGCGTTGTCTGTTGTCTCTTTCATTATTATGTTTTGGCTGCCAAAGGTTCCTGCTTTTACTTTAGTACCACGGTTTTGTTGTTGTCACTTGTGCATTGTTCGAGCTTATACCTGCGGTTAATAGTACATACTAGGTTTTTTAATTTTACTCACCAAATCTTCCATATTTTGCTAATTGCTTCCCAAATCACGCGTCCAGTAAGATGTAGACTGATAATTTTATCCCTCTCTGCTATTGCTAGAAAATCAAGTGGAGTTTCTCATTTTTGTTAACCTAATATTTTAATAATGATTAATTTACCCCTAATTGTACTTACTTACAGCCACCTGCCCACATTAACCTCTCTCTATTAAGCTGTAAGCTTTGTGATATTTGCTAACTACATAGTGCTAAGTAATACATAATTTTGAAGCACATTTACGAATTAGAAGCATACAAGTTTGAACTATGTAACACAGGAATTAAACTTTACTGTTAATTAAATTGCTTGTGTTGCTGATCCACTGTTGATCTCTTCTCAGAATGGTTATTGCACATTTCGTGGGGGATTCTGGAATTATTTCAGTATGGGTAAGAGTTCAATTCTACACCACTTGATTTCTCCAGAACCAAATATCTAAATCTTCTCCATAGATTCTTCTTTGAAATCACAATTATTACTGTACATACAGTATATTTTATATTAAGATTGCTGTGACATTGTTACGAATCTCAAATTCTATCTGCCTTGAAATGATTTTTGCCTCTGTTCTTCAATCATGTCTAGTGCAATTCTCACGTTTCATGATCCCTTTTAACATTTCTCTATAGTGCCACCCTACTTCCTTTAGGTCAACATGTCCTTTGGCAAGATGATGCCCCCCCCCCCCCCCCCCCCTCCAGCTCCCAGTGGGTGCATGCCAAACCAGTGATTCTTGTTTCTCCCCTGATGTATTGGTTTTGCCTTATTTCGTCTAGAATCATTTCAATCTTTCAAATTGCTGCCATCCTCATCCATGACTATATCTGTAATGAATATTAGAAAATGTCACAATGGACCTTTTCCTTTAGCAATGTGTCGAATTTCTTTTTAATCAAATATTAATTCATTTGAGAACAGTGTTGGATCTTATCTGGACAGTCGCTTTCAAATTGCATTGGTAGAATTTTGGAGAAAGGAGAAAATTTAACATGTTTAAAGCTATAGAATTTGCATTTGCCTATCAGCTTAAGTTACAGACCTGTGAGAAGTTAAATGTTTAGCATGTTTTTACAGGAATGGATGCTCAAGTATCATATGTATTTCATTCTGAGAGGAAGCTTCATCCAGAGAAGTTCAAGAATCAGTTGGTTAATCAGGTATTTTCTCTTTCGTTTGTTTAGAACGAAGAATCCCATTAGACGCTAAGCTGTGCTATTTCTGCCTTTAATTTTTCTTATAATAAACATATCAAAAATCATGTTAAATTTAGGTATCACATATAGGTCATTAGTATCAAACATATTTCTAAAAAGACATAGCTTATCAACTGTTCTGCCTTTAACAGAGTACCTATGCTAAACTTGGATTGACACAAGGATGGTTTTTACCCTCTCTTCCTCAGACTTCTTCAAGGTCAGTACGACTTTGTTTTTCTGATTCTCTATTTTATAGTTGCATGTGCATGTGCTATAACGTATATTGATGACTATCACATTTGTTATCCTGGAGTTATTCCAGAGATGTTTGCAAGTTTCTGACTACTATGGATTTCCCTTCCTTGCTGTTATTCGTAACCCTTTATTGCGAACTTTCTTCAAAATGATTAGAGATCCCTCCATAAATCAGCTTTCTGTGTCCACTTAAAAAAACTGGTTTGCAGATCAAGATGATATTCCTGCATTTCCCTCAAAAGGACGCCAAGAAAAAAAATGATGTTTGACTGTGACACAACCACAATCCAGAAGACATTTTCAAGGCACCTATAAAAATAGTCCCTCAACGTGTGAAGTTGTAATATAGATCTCAACTCATGAGCTGTTACTGTTTAAGTTTCATGTAAAATATTCCATCTTAATTTAAATCCATGATCTGAGTATATATACCTGCTCCTGCTGCTAGCTCATCTAGTAGGCGTATTGTTGATTTGTTTCATCCATATCATCTGGATTATATATATAAAAGAACATGCATGCATGCAGAAATATGGGAATGAGTTAGTAGCTCTGTTGTTATTGTCACTGAGGGATTTCAGATGTTAGCTTCCTCATATGCGCTAAAGTAATTGAAGCAACACCAGTTTGGACAGGGAGAAATAGGATAATATGAAAATAGAATAATAGAGTAACTGAAAGATATAAAGATTCTTAAGGGCATCTCTTCAAATTTAATAAACTTGCAAATAAACCTAAGTTGGTTTACTATTTGTAGATGTGCGTAAAAAGGCATTAAAAAAGTCTGGAATCACCATTTAAAGGAGTGGAAAAAAGGAACTTCCTCACTAAAACAGGAAATGAGGTGAAATTTCCATCTTCACCGCGGGTCAGAATTTCTTAGGAAATAGTATTGACTCCAAACACATAGGATCTGGTACATGCTGCTAGCTTCCACACCTCCTTGTTTCCAATATTATTGATGAACATGTTTGATGTAAAGTAATATTTTAAACTAATTGAGTTTAAGCACAGGAATATCGCTCAGCTTGCAACTATAAAGGTCATGAGAAAACCTGGCTACTGGGAAAAACTCAACATTTCTCACAGGTAAATAATTGTTACGTACGTATTTCGTTTTGAAATGAGCATGTCCTTTTGGCCTCGCTCTTGTAGCAGCATGTTGTTGATCTCTGTGCGTAACTCCACTATTTAGTTGTCTAAATCTTGTTCAGCTATTAATTAAAAAGGTGCAATTTTGCAGCATCAGGTCAATCATTTGTCTCAACTTACCTAGCTTTTCTGGAGGATTCAATCCGTGGGGAACACCAAGCAAGAGGAAAGCACGAGATGTAGGTCTACCTTTCTCCTCGTCATTTGTTCAATATCATAATTAAAATTCATTCATGAGATTTTTTCCCCGTTATCTCAAGAAGAAAGAAAATTTATTGTGATTTGCTTAACTAACATTTTACAGTAATCTTCGAAGTGAAAAGTGTACTATTTAATTGTGCAGAGAGATTTAACTGCACCATTTGTTGATGATGGACTTATCGAGATTGTGGGCTTTAGAGATGCTTGGCAGGGTTTGCTTCTACTTACTCCTAAAGGACATGGGACTCGTCTTGCACAGGTAAGAAAAGCACTGAGAGTTTTAAAGAATCATATTAGTATCTACACCTTACAGAAAATTAACAGGTCCAGCCTCAAGGAACAGAACTCATATCTTAAATTTTCAACCCTATATGTAGGCACGTGGAGTTCGCTTTGAGTTCCATAAGGGAGCTGCTGAACATACATACATGAGACTTGATGGGGAGCCTTGGAAGCAGCCATTACCTGCAGATGATGATAAGGTCGTGGTTGAGATCTCCCATCTCGGACAAGTGAACATGCTTGCAACCCTTAACTGCAGGTCTAAAAGTATCAATGATCCCTCTTCCCCTTCCTCCAGGCAGCAGGATGAGGATTCGAGCAGTGAAGAGTCAGAAGAGGATACCGAAGCGAAGAGAAAGTTTGGCGCGGCAGACACTTTCAAGCTTCCAACAGCAAATGAGTAGTCTTCTTTTCAGTTAATTCCACATCTTTATTCTATTGTCAACTCTGTAAGCCCATGCCAACCTCCTTCTGAAACTGGACCCCATCAGATCTGTTTGTTGATAACCTTTGTACGTATATATGTGAGCCTGCGTTGGGAATGTTTCTGTACAGTACAGGGTTTGATAACAATGAAATAGTATGACAAATTAGATGGTAAATAGAAACCTTTAGAATAACCGCAATAAATTTGTATGCGTTGTTGAGCAGCACTCTGGGTGACTGTACGCGTTACGAAAAACCAAAGGCACGCGAATGGCTCGGAAGAGGGGAGCTGTACACGTTCAGAGTATCATTTCCTATTTGATCCCTTTGAATTCCATATTTGAAGTTGCGATCGAATCTATTCATTAAAAAGAATCGATTCGATACATTTCTTTTGTACCAATAAGTGCTATATTGGATTTGAATCGGATTTCGAATTGCTTTATATTGATTGA
>BQKN01065772.1:31349-56165 GCA_022839385.1 Asparagus kiusianus | reverse complement strand
AATTACACTGAGACAATACCGCCCGAATGAGTTTGGAACAGGGGCACTGAGTCTCGAGCCTACGAGGACTTCTCTTTCTGGCTCTGTTCGTACCCCCAGCACGATAGTACAGCTCGTCCGTTTGAAAGTCGGAGCAACCTATCGCGTGTCGGCACGATTTCCCAGGTATAACGTCATCGTCATCGGACGACAATGTTTCCTTCTGGGGGCGAATTGCCTTCTTTGGGCTTTCAAAGGTTACGCGTCTCGAAACGCGCCTTTGTGGGCGTGAATCTTCGACGAGCTTCTGGACTTCGATGCGCAAATTGGCACGCGCAGTAGCCTTGAATTCCTTGTCATGCTGAGAGTGATAGCGACCCCCAGCATGTTGAGTCGTTCGGGGCTCTCTCATCGGGCCCAAACGATCTTGAATTGGAGCTTTGCCTCTTTCATCGGGGATTGGACCGAGGCGTTCCAAAATTGACCTCCTTCTTCGGGATGGTCCTGCGGGATCTCCCGGAGCAATTGTAGGGATCATCGGCGATTTGAGTTGGATCGCCGGAGATTGAACCTGCTTCGAAGGCTGTAACGATTGTGCCTTAACCTGAATCGCCGTTTCAGATTTCGGCCTCCATACTTGGCGGGTTGGGGGCGGTTTCTTTGCCACCTCCTTCTGCAGCCTTCTACGGGCTTCTTCAATTTGAGCCCGTGCCTGTGCTGATAGTGCGCGGCGCTTGCGAATGCGCTCCTCCAGCGTTGATCGGTTCCGTTTGACGCGGATCCATTCGTCCGTCGGCGGCTTGGAGGAGTTGCCATTCATCGGTTGTTGAGGCCGTTTACCTCTTCTGTTCTTCAGATCCGCCTTGTAGCGAACTCCGTCAACAGATTCCATGGCCTTTGCAAATTGTTTCACAAGGCGTTGCCGTTGCCTTTGGCGGGCTCTCTTCGAGAGAGTCATTACGCCCCCTGCGGCAGAAGGGTTGGCCAGAGTAGATCCGACCTGGTTGGAAATTGGAGGGATCTCACCCAATGCGACTTCGGCATTCAGCGGGGCGAGATCTTCGTTGGTGTCTTCAACATCTTCGTACCAACGAATTTTTCTCCTGGGGGAGAACTTCTTGGACTTGCGAGGGGAGGTATATCCGGACGAGGATGACAGATACTCCTCGAACTTTTGTTGGTCGAATTCGTACTCGACCTCCTCCTCGACCGGGATCGGGATCCGCGGCTGCGACGCAACGATCTCGTCGGCGAGATCGGTGGCTCCCACTGTGGTCGCCAGATTGTTCGCGGGAAAATTCTTATCTTTCTTCATTGATATCATTGCCATCTCAATAACTGTTTATCGGTTACAAAGATCCGGTCTTTTTATAAGATCCGATTACAATGAAAATCAAAAATAAGAAAAAGAAAGATTACAAATTTTATCCTTGTTTGCCGAACGAATCGCGAGCTCCTGTTATGCGGTCACTCGCTTTGTGGGTTCTTTGCCTGCGCCGGGGTTAATCCGTGGACCACCGCGTGATCTCGATCCGGTCGGATCTACACGATATGACTGGTACTATTCCACCAAGGGAATAATAGCCGGGAGGGATTGTTTCACCAAGGAAACAACCGCTCGATGCTCGGGATCTAAGAACCAAGCTTAGATCCGGAGTGTGATCGTGTAGATCTCAGATCCGATTCCCTCGAACTCCTGCCTTATTTGACGTTGACGATCGCCGGGCACCGGATCTGGAAGTCCAAGCCTTCAAGCCTTCAAAGTTGAGATCTTTTTTAGATCTGAGTCTTCAATCCAGCAGGGCTTCGCCTCCTCCAAAATCCCACCTCCGAACCAAATGAGCACAAGGCCTATTTATAGGCACTCAGAACTGTGCATTTGCACAGTTCTGGGCCTAGCCACCCTGGGGTGGCTCGGCTTTGGCCGAGCCACCTCAGGGTGGCTCGGCTAAGGCCGAGTCCCCGGGTGTTTTGTCCGTTTTGCCGTTTTCCGGTGTTTCCGGTTCTCCGTTGTTCGGATTTGATTCGGTTTGTGGTTGACTTGATCTGGAATCGACTTGTTGACTTGATTCCAAATATGGCAGTTAATCCGCTTCTGAGTTCGAGTCCGAAACCGATCTTGATTCGATCGTGATTCATCTGAGTTCGCTCTTGTTTAGATGACTCGTTGACTCCTCGAACCGTTGGCTTCATTCCGCGTTCTAAATGAATTGTTGGCGTGCGGTTCGTTAGCTTCGTTAGTCCACTTCATCGCATATCGCTTGGCTTCGGCGTTGTGGGATAACAGTCGTGCCTGGATATGTCGCCCGATGGTTCGTACGTCGAATCGACGTCGTCGAGCTGTGCTAAGGGACCCGTAGGCAATTTTATACGCCTACAGGGTGGAGGGCACTATAAGATTACCGTGGATCCATGGACGACCCAACAGCAAGTTATAGGAAGTCTCTGCATCGATCACATAGCAGGTGACTTCAGACTTCAGATCTCCGAGTTGACACTTCACCCGGATTTTTCCTAACGGTCTTGATCCGCTAGTGTTGAATCCATAAATAACAGTTCCCGTTGAGGCTAACTTGCTGGCGGGAATTCCGAGGTGGTACATCAACCGAAGTGGCATGATGCTTACAGCAGAACCCGGATCAACTTGAATCCGGTTGACCATGCTTGAACCGATGTATCCCGTAAAATACAGTGGTCTATCATGCTTTGAATTCCTAACTTGCATATCTTCTTTTGTGAAAGCGATGCAAGGGAATTTGGTGGCTGCCAGATTGCAATGCTGCACCCATGACTCTGGCTTTTCAGGAGTTGGTTTGATCTGAGTGAGGAATACCTCAGAATCAGCCAATGCTTCTTGTAAAGCTTCCCTAGTTTCTTTCGAAAGACGACGCAACTCGTATAGCGTGATCCTTGCTGGGATATTAGCTAATTGAGTCATGACATCGAAGCGGAATGGAGTATTTGAACTTTCCGGTTTGTCTCGTCCAATAGGTTTGTTGAAACGAGACTGCTTCGGAAGTTGAACTTCTTTGGGTTGAGGTTCTTTTCCTTTTTGTTTAACCACTTTCTGAGTTTTCTCAATTGGTATGGGCGGGGTCGTAACCACCCCCAGTTCTGCAAGAGTTTTACCGTTAGGATTAGAAGCTTCAGGATACTGGTAATGGTATTCATTTCCGCCCCTTGTAGCGAAAACTTCTTGTTCTTCATCAGAAGGTGGCAGAGCTGCTATTTCCTCGTCGTCTTTCTCCGGAATCGCCGAGGCTCCATAACAGGACTTCTCCTTTCCTTTACCCTTCGATTTCTTCTTTGACGTGGATGTCGTCCACTGTGATATTAGCTCTTTTTGGCGCTGTCCGTGAGGGTCATCGTTGATGGTTTGCATCTTCACTTCTGATACTGGCTCAGCTTGAAACCAGGATAAGGGGACTGATCCGAAGCTAATGGAGACTGCATTTGCACCCACCTTCTTCTCCTTTGGCTTCGGGGTCACAATACCAACATCAATTAAAGTTTGTATTTTGTCTTTTAAGACATAACAAGCTTTAGTAGGATAGTGAACCCTTCTGTGATATGCACAGTATTTCGGGTCATTAATCTTCTTTGCTTCTTCTTGGTTTGTGATCGGTGGAAGCTTAATCTTGTTATTATCCAACAAGTATTTGAAGATAACTGGAACTTCATCGTCTTTGAATGAATATTCCTTTGGGAATCTGGGCTCAGAGGGTTTAAACTGCTTCTGAGGCTGTTGATTCTGATTCGGCGCTAACTGGAACGACGACTGCTGCGATTGTGGCGGCTGCTGTGATGTTTGGTGCCCGTCGACAGCGGCTCCTGACCCTCTTCCTCTGCCTCGAGGATTGAAGTTCTGTTTCTGGTTTTGATTATTGGCTGGTGCCTGACCTCTCTCCAGATTCCTTCTTTTGAGAAACCGTTCAGCTTGTTCACCTCTAACCTTCAACTCCTTCCAAGTTTTAGAGGGTACAACCCCCATTATCTCCAGCACATCCAAAGACAAGTTGTTATGGCATGTCTGTAGGATAAATTCCTCTGTAAGTGGATCTCGGCAGTTCACCGCCTTGTTCCGAAACCGTTTGACAAAAACGTCAACTGATTCCCCATTCTTCTGCTTCTCGTCCAACAACGAGCCAATGGAGACCTCTGTGTCGTCGTCGAAAAAGTTGGTGAGAAACAGTTCTTCCATATCTCCCCAGCTATTGATGCTTCCAGGTTTCAGGCGTCGGTACCAATCGAAGGCAGACCCACGGAGGGTTCCTACGAATGACCGAACCATCAGGGCTTTATTTCCTGATATTGCGCCGAGATGTGACTTGAAATAGATCAAGTGCTGAGTTGGTGAACCCCTGCCATCAAAAGGAGTAAAGTTAATCAAATTAAATTTTGGGGGATAAGGAATCAAATCCCACTCCCTCGGATACGGGTATGGAATGCCCGTTTTCTTCACTTCTTGAGACGTCATCAAGGCGTTGACTTTACTCTCGAGGTCTTGCATCTTCTTGTCTTCTTCCTCACTCTTTTTCAAGTAAATTTGAGTAGTTGACTTGGCCGGACCGTTTCCAGAACTGTCTTTATCAGGAGGAGGATCATCAAAGATGGTCTCGTCTTCTTTGTCATCATCCTCAGCTATATGTACAAGTTTGGCATTGCGTTTACTGGATTCTGCCTTCTGGCTTGATTCCGGTTGGTGCTGCTGAGCCTGCAAGTCTCGTACCTACTGCATCGTCAACTCCATCTCTGTTTTGATTTCGGCTCTGATCTCCTCGCGTTGTTTGGCCAACGCTTCTTGCAATATCTGAGCCAATTGGTTTGGCGTGATGGCGAATGATTCTCTTGCTCGCCCCACACTGGACGAAGTATCGTCCGAAGCGATAGTGGAACAAGTATCTGACAGCTCGCCTTCTGACGATAAACCTTCGTGCATCCTTTTGTAGTCTCGGCGTCGGTTAGCCCTCCGTTGTAACCGCTCCATTCTTTGAGAGAGACCCCGTTCAACTCTCCCTTCTGAAGAGAAATCAGGGTCCTGGTTGACTAACTGCTGTTTTCCTCTGCCGGTCATATTAATGGTGACCTCAGGGAATTCATCTTGCCGTCTTGCAGGTTTCTTCTAGTTGAAACATCTCACTTTGGATTTTGACGCTTCAGTCGACAGTCTTTGGAATACAGAAACTCGTTTTAGGGTTTGTGAGCAACCGCATTCCGTCAACACTGCCTTGATGAGTCTCTCGCATGCGCAATGCGATTCATCTTCTCGGACAATCCTTTTTCTTGATTTACTGTTCTGATAGTACAGCTCATCACTATTGTGATTTGAGCAACCTATCTTTGGTTTATGAACCTTGTTAACATGCACAGGACGACTAGTCGTCGCTCCTGGGCGATCCAATGTTAAATTTTTAAATACACCCCCTTGCGGGAGTGGGTTTTTCACGGGTCCTAGACGATCATGAATTGGTATTCTTTTGTCTTGGACCGGATTAGTTCTGACAGGAGGGTGTTTGCGACCCCCTGTGTAAGAAACTACCAAGGATTTGTTTGCTGGACTTGGACTTTCTTCGATTGGTTTCTTGCCTCGATCGTTGACCGAGGGACCAAGGCGATCCGCCATGGTGATCTTGAACTTAGATAAATCTGGGCTAACCCAGGGCTTCACTGTTGATGTGGTAGACGGGTCCGGAATAGACGCTTGCGGCGCCTTCGGTATCCAAACTTTGCGGTTCTTGGGCGGCTTTTCAGACACCAACTCCTTTTTAGTTCCTTGCGCTTGTTGGCGGAGAGCACGAGCGCGAGCAGCATTTTCCTTTCGCCTCTGTATCCGTTCCTTCAGGGTTGAACAGGCTCTTTTGACGAGGGTCCATTCCTCTGTCGTAAGCTTCGCAGAAATATGATTATCTTGTCGTTGAGGCAATTGTATTGATTTCTGTTTCCTCGACTCTAGGTCCGCATAGTAGTGGACCCCGTCGGTTTGTTGCATGGCCTTGGCCAGTTGTCGAGCACGGCGCTGGCGTTGTCTCTGACGAGCCCTCTTCGTCAGCACCGATGAGCTATTCATCAAAGACTCCTTAATTGGTACGGAGTCACTTGGAGCAGAAACGTTGCGGACAGGTTCCTTAGCAACGATCGGGAGAGAGTTTTCATCTGCGGCCTTCATTGGCGTTGCAGACTTGAAAGTTTTCCTGGGAGAGGAAGTCTTCTTACATTTGCGCGGGGAGGGAGATTTTGAAGACGAGGATGATAAATACTCCTCGAATTTCGCTTGATCGAATTCGTATTCGATCTCCTCGCTGACGATGATCTTTATCGGCTGCGACACGGCGGCTTCGGCAGCGAAGCCGCTGGCTCCCACTGTGGTCGCCAGTTTGTTTTCAGCAAAAGTTGATTCCATTATCGATTCCATTAATCTTCTTTCGATTACAGAGAAATTACAATGAAAATAAGAAAAATTACAACTCTTAAAGAAAATAACACAGAATTCGTTTATCGAATACTGCTTTGTGGGACTTTGCCTGTGCCGTGAGTGCTTTGGCTTGTTGACCACCGATTCACAGATCGTGAGGGGGTTTATGATTCTTCCTTCGTTATCGAAGTGAGAATTGGAAACGATATCTTATCGAAGTAAGACAGTCGTTCTTCTTGAAATCAAGTCTAAGCTCGAATGTCAAGGAATCACTCCAGGAACTGAAATCTCTGCTCTCTCTGCTCTGGAATGCTCTAACAAATGCTCTATCCTCGTCAGAAGTGACCCTAGGGGGGTATTTATAGCCTCAGGGGTCTGCAACTGTAAAAACACAACTAAACAGCAAGTTAGTACGGCGCGACAGTGTTTTACTGTCTCGCTGGTCGAGACAGCGTTTGCTGTCTCGCCCAGCGAGACAGCAAATTTACTGTCTCGCCCAGCGAGACAGTAAAATGTTGTCGCGCAAAACGAATATTCTTGGAAGTTTTGCAGTAACTGCCTCCCCACGTTTCAAACTCCGTTATTTTGGCAGTTATTCACGTGATTTTCGCCCACGTTGTTTCCCACGTCCCTTGACAGTTAATGGACACGTGTAGGGCAGTTATTCAAGGTGGTTATTGACCTTTTCAACGCTGTCTCGCTGGTGAGACAACAAAGACTGTCTCGCTGGCGAGACAGCAAAGACTGTCTCGCTGGCGAGACAATTCATTTTTGTGAGTTTTGGGTGATTTCCCCAGTTTTGAGTGATTTTTTATGTTTGGATATCTATTGGCATTTTTTTGACGCCTACAAGCGATACAACCAATTTTACGTGGTTCAGCAAATTACCTACGTCCACGGGCCAAGGAGGGGGGGATCTACTATTAGAGGGAGAGAATACAACTAGGGTTTACAATCACACAATCTAAACCCTCACACAATCTCTCAAATCCCTCACAAAATAACTCTCTCAAAAAGGTACACAAATCCCAAAAAAAGTGTCAGCGGCTTCGTTTTCTTCTTCTGCAGTTGCGCTTTCCCTACAGCCGCAAAACAACTGCACCCAATTCACAAAATCTCCTTGCACTTGCTTCTGTTCCACAACCGCACAAATAAACTAAAAACTCCTTTGCACGCACCTCCTGCACACCCTAAAAAAAACAAGTTGATATATATATATATATATATATTCCTATTTCAATTCGGGTGGGCCTTGGGCCTTCGTTGGGTGAAGAGATCACGCGCAAATCTTTCACGCGTCTTTCTTTCATTCACGTGGTGGTGGCCCCACGTTTACAATTCTCCACCTCGGTGAAGTTTTCCCAAAACTGAGCCGACACCAAAGCATCCAAATGTCCCACTTGTTGTGTCCAGTACGCCGTGAAACAATTCACGACAACGGACTCAATCCACAACACGTCGGGAATCCGAACGAGAGTCTAAACAATCTCCCCATTAAAATCAACTAATCCAAACCAGCTGCATCAAACATGACTACCTACGTATCCTCTTGCCCAAGGAATCAAGCCGAACGTAGTTTACCCAAATGGCCACCAACGGCCTCAACAATCACGAATGTTCAACAAGTTTCGATAATGATCAAACTTGTTGCTCGGAACCACCTTTGTGAGCATATCCGCCGGATTATCTTTCGTGTGGACTTTCATAATCTCCACATCGCCATATTCAAGAACATCCCGAACGAAGTGATAACGAACATCAATGTGCTTCGTCCGCGCATGAAAAGCCTGATTCTTCGCCAAATAGATAGCACTCATGCTTTCACAATAAATAGTGACAGACCACTGCGATATACCAAGTTCCTCCAAAAGTCCTCGAAGCCAAATAGCCTCCTTCACAGCCTCCATCGTAGACAAAACCACCGTAGACTATAAGGTGCATCTCCAACACACCGACGCACGGGTCAAAGTGAACACATACCCCGTCATAGACCGACGCTTATCCAAATCCCCATCATAATCCGAATCAACATAACCAATGCATAGCTGCCCACCTGTAGTGTCCCGCTCATAAACCAAACCAACATTGAGCGTACCTCGAATGTACCTCAAAATCTATTTCACAGCGTCCCAATGACCCACTCCTGGATCGTGCATGTATCTCGAAACCATGCTCACCGCCTGTGACAAATCCGGCCTCGTACATACCATTGCGTACATCAAGCTTCCAACTGCGCTCGCATATGGAGTCTTCGACATCAACTCTCGATCTTCAACTGACTTTGGTGAAAGACCGGCTGAAAGCTTCAAATGGGCTCCCAAAGGTACACTAACTGGCTTCGTATCTATGCTAATATAGAATCGATGTAGAACATTCTTCAAATAAGCCACTTGTGTCAAACAAATTTTGCCCTTCTTCTTGTCTCTGCCGATCTCCATCCCTAGAATGCGCTTCGCCTCGCCTAAGTTCTTCATCTCAAACTCATTTGAAAGCTGAACTTTCAACTCATTTATAGCCGACCTGGAAATAGAGGCAACAAACATGTCATTGACATAGAGCAACAAATAAATATACGCACCTCCTTTCAACTTGCGAAAATATACGCAAGGATCAAACTAGCTCCGAGTGTACGAATGACCAATCATAAAACCATCGAATCGTCTATACCAATGTCGATGAGACTGCTTCAAACCGTATAGCGATTTCTTCAACCTGCAAACCAACTTATCTTTTCCTACAGCTCGGAATCCCAATGGCCGAGTCATATATATTTTTTCATCAAGATCACCATGAAGAAATGTCCATTTTCACATCCAACCGATCTAACTCCAAACCATACTGTGCCACAAAAGATAGCAAAATCCGAATAGAAGAGTGCTTCATCACCGGAGAGAAAACCTCATTATAGTCAATACCTTCCTCCTGTGCATAGCCCTTCGCAACCAACCTAGCTTTGAACCGCAATGGAGTGCCATCAATGCCCTCCTTCTTCGTGTATACCCACTTACAACCAATTGCCTTCCGCCCCTTTGGAAGCTCAACAAACTCCCATGTATCGTTCTTATGAAGAGATTCCATATCCTCCAACATAGCCACCTGCCACGAATCAGCCTCCGAACTCTGCTCGGCCTCTCTGAATGCAGTAGGCACCAACTCATCGATACTCTTCACCGGAAGTGCATACGTAACTATGTCGGCATACCGTGCTGGCATCTGTATGTTTCTCCTCTGTCTCTGAACCGTAATCGAATCCTGAACCTGAGCCGTCAGTCCCTGATCCTACACATCAATACTCGTATCCCCCGTGTTATCGTCGTGCTCTCCTGACATCACCTCAGTCAGCACTCTAATGGATACTGTACCATCTGGATAATGTAGAGCTGCATCGATCTCCACCACCTACGATATCTCCTCCGTCGGGTCGCTCTCCACCTGATGAGAGCTGGGAAGCTTCAAGATAGAAGCCTCATCAAACGTGACGTCCCTACTCAGCACAATCTTCTTATCAACTGGATCCCAAAGCTTGTATCCCTTGACACCATGCTTGAATCCTACAAATATGGCCTTCCTAGCTTGAGGTTCTAACTTATCAGTTCTCACATAATAAAATGCAGGGCACCCGAATACCTTGAGCTGGTCATAGTCATGTGCTGGCTCTCCCGACCACATCTCCATAGGGGTTTTCCCCTCAATCGCAGATGAAGGCAACCTATTAATGAGGTGGCTTGCATATGTAAGTGCCTCAGCCCAAAAGATCTTTTCTAAACCACTCTGTGACAATAAGCATCGGATCTTCTCCAGTAAAGACCGATTTAGTCTCTCTGTCACCCCATTCTGCTGCGGTGTATGACTAACCGTGAAGTGTCTCTCTATGCCCTCATTTCGACATAGCCGCTGAAAGGGGTCTGAAGTATATTTACCATCATTGTCGGATCGTAACGTCTTGATCGTTCTCCCAGTCTGCAGTTCTAATCTCTTCTTCCACTTCATAAATAAATCTAGGACTTCACTCTTCTTCTTCATGGTATACACCCAACAATGCCTAGAATAGTCATCTACAAAAGTGACGAACCAATGTCTACCACCAAGTGATGCAGTCTTGGTGGGACCCCAAACGTCTGTGTGCACGTAGTCCAGGATGCCCCTCGTCTGATGAATGGCAGTCTCGAACTTTACCTTCGTCTTCTTGCCAAGAACATAGTGCTCATAGAACTCAATCTTCTCACTCTTGGCTTCCTTCAATAGCCCCTGCTTGCACAATGCCTGCAGTGACTTTTTACCTGTGTGCCCCAACCTATAGTGCCAAAGTCTGCTTATGTCCGTTTTTGAAATAGCCAAAGCAACCTGGCCAATCTCGATGCTTCCCTTCAGATAATACAAATTCCGATTGTGGACTCCCTTCATCACCACCAATGATCCCTTAGTAACATTCGCTACAGCGTTTTCGAAAGTCACATTGAATCCCTTCGCCTCCAAAGCTCCAACTGAGATAAGATTCTTCTTCAGCTGAGGAACGAAGTCTCACCTCTTTCAATTCACGGATTACTCCATCGTGCATCCTAATCCTCATGGTACCTATCCTACAAATGCCACAAGATTGATCATTTCCCATGACAACAACACCCCCGTCGACTTTCTCAAAAGATGCAAACCAGTCTCGCTTAGGGGTCACATGATAAGTAGCGCCAGAATCAAGCATTCAATCTGATACATCCATATGGTTCACCTCCGGAGTAATCAGTAGAGAAAAGCACGAATCATCAGAATCATCGTCTTTCGCAACGTTCACCTCATTGGCCTTCGGGCCCTTTTTCTTACCATTCTCCTTCTCCTTGAGCTTCGGACAGTCTCTCTTCCAATGTCCCTGCTCATTGCAGAATGCACATTGGTTCTTTGCTAATTGGTGGTGGCTTCTTGATTTTAACCTCCCTCTATTACCACCTTTTGGATATGGGCTTTTTCCTCTCGTCGACAAGGCCTCACCTGAAGTATTAGCGCGGGAAGTCTCCTTATCATTCCTCCTCAAATCGTAGTTCGTCAAAGCGTTAGTCACTTCACTATAGCTGATAGAAGCTCTTCTATTTAACAAAGTGAGCACGAAGGTATCATACTCCTCATCCAGTAAGGAGCCCAATAAGATAATAGCCTTGTACTCATCCGAAATCTTCTCATCAACATTTTCCAAGTCCGACAATAACTTTGTATAGTTGTTCACATGTGCTGCTAGTGAGGTGCCTCTGGACATCTGAAATCTGAAGAGTCTTCGCAGCAAGTGCAACTTGTTCTCAACACTCTTCGTGAGATACTTATTATTGAGAATTTCCCACATCTTCATTGCAGACGTCACCCCAATCATATGCTTCATTGCAGACGTCACCCCAATCCCAAATGTATTAATGGGATTGACCGTTGGAATGCAAATTTACATGCTCCATTAGAACCTGTTATCTTTAGCAAAAAAGTACTTTGGCATTGACGAAATGATTGTTTTCTTTTAAATGGAAATTCAGTGAAGAGCCATTGATGAAATGACATGTTTTCTTTTAAAATGGTCAAAAAAATGTAGGTTATAGCTCACGAAATTATCTAGAAAATTATTTGCTAATAAGGCAAAACCACTAGAAATGATCAAAAATTATGGTTTATAGCTCATAAAGTCGTGAAGCTTAGACCCTGAGGAATTATTTGCCAATTGGTTGAAATAGCAGAAAAAGCTAAAATCATGGTTATAGCTCACGACATTGTGACTTTTAACTTGTAGCAATTTATTCGCTAATGGGTCACGACCATTAGAAATGGCAAAAAATCGTATGTCATAGCCCACGAAATCGTGAATTTTGGCCTTCGCAAAATAATTTACCAATGGGTGAAAACCATTAAAAATATCCAAAAATCATGTGTCACGGCTCATAAAATTATGAATTTTAGCCTCTTGAAAATTATTTGCCTACAGCTCAAAACCATTAAAAATGTTAAAAATATCATAATTTGTAGCTCATCAAATTGTGAATTTTGGCCTTCAGTAAATTATTTTTCAACAGGTCAAAAGCACTAAAAGTGGCCATAAATCCTAGGTTGTAGCTCAAGAAATATTGAATTTTAACCTCCGGGAGATAATTTGCCATTGGGTCGAAATCATTAAATATGTCACAACATCACAGCTCAGAGCAAATGAAATGGTGGTATTTTGCCTCCATGAAATTAATTGTGATTGAGTAAAAACTATTAAAAATGTCCAAAAATCGTGTGTCGTAACTCATGAAATCATGAATTTTGGCCTCCACAAAATCATTTGTCCACGGGTCAAAACCACTAAAAATGTCAAAAAAATCATAGCTTCTAGATCATGAAATTGAGAAGTTTGGCCCTCAAGAACTTATTCGCCAACAGGTCAAACCACTAAAATTGGCAAAAACATCATGGATCATAGCTTACAAAATCATGAATTTTTTGTTTAAGAAATTATTTATCCATGGGTGAAAACCACTAGAAATTATTTATCAATGCAAAAATAATTAGAAGTGGTCAAAAATCATGGGCTATAACTCACAAAATCGTGAATTTTAGCCTTCGAGAAATTATTTGCCAATGAGATGAAACCTCTAGAAATGATAAAAAATCATGGCTTGTTTCTCACAAAGTCGTGAATCTTGGACTCTGAGAAATTATCTGACATTGGATCGAAACAACTGAAAAAGTTTAAAATTCATGGTTTGTAGCTCATAAAATTATGAAATTTGGCCTTTGAAATTATTTGCCCATAGGTTGAAGCCACTAAAATGGTTGAAAATTATATGTTATAGCATATAAAATTTATAAATTTTGACTCATAAGAATTATTTACCATCGGGTCGAAACCGCTAGCAATAGGCAAAAATCATGGGTTATAGCTCATGAAATCGAGAATTTTTACCTCCAGGAAATTATTTTCCTACAGGTTGAAACGGTAAAAAATCATGGTTTATAGCTCATAAAATTTAGAATTTTTTCAGGTAGGAAATTGTTTGCCAATGGGGCAAAACCAATAAAAACAGACAAAAATTATGAGTTATAACTCATGAAATCGTAAATTTTGACATACATAAAATTACTTGCATATAGGTCAAAACTATTAAAAATGGTCAAAAATTATGGGTTATTACTAATGAAATCATAAATTTTGGCCTCAACCAAATTATTTTTCAATGGGTTGAAACCACAAAAAATGGCCAAAAATCATATGTTATAACTCATGAAATCATGAATTTTGGCACCCTAGAAATTATTTACCTACGGGTCAAAACTAATAAACATGTCCAAATATCATGGATAACTCATGAAATTATGAATTTTAGCCTCCGAAAAATTATTTACCTGTCGGTCGAAATCCTTAGTCCAAAAATTCTAGGTTATAGCCCATGAGATGGTAAACTTTTGCCTCCAGGAAATAATTGGCCAACAGGTTGAAATCACTAAAATTTTCAAAAAATCATGACTTATAGCTAATGAAATGGTGATATTTGAACTCTAGAAAATTATCTGCAAACAAGTGGAAATAATTAAAAATTCTATATCATAGCTCAGAATATCGTGAAATTTAGCCTTTAAAAAATTATTTACCAATGGTAGAAACTGCCAAAAATAGCAAAAATGTGAGTTATGACTCATTAAATTGTGACTTTGGTCTTAAATAAATTATTTTCCATTGAGTCGAAATAACTATAATTGGTCAAAATTCATAGGTTATAGCTTATAAAATCATGGAACAATGAATTTTGGTCACCTTGAAATTATTTTCCTATGGGTTAAAACCACTAAAAATGGTAAAAAAATCGTGAATTATAGGTCATGACATCATGAATTTTATCCTCCGGGAAATTATTTGTCTATGAGATAAAACTACTAAAACTGGACAAAAATCATGGGTTATAGATCATGTAATTGTGAATTTTATCCTCCACAAAATATTTACAAATGGTGTAGTAACCACTAAAAATGGCCAAAAGTCATGGATTATTACTCATGAAATTGTTAAATTTGACCTTCAGGAAGTTATTTGCCAAAGGGTCGAAACCACCTAAAATGGCCAAACATTTTTGGCTATAGCTCATAAAATCGTAAAATTTATCCTCTGCCAAATTATTCGCTAAAGGTTTGAACCCACTAAAATGCCCAAATTTTATTTTTTATAACTCTTGAAATTATAAAATTGTTCGAAACCACTAATAATGGTCAAAAACCATAGGTTATAGCTCACCAAATTGTGAATTTTTGCCTACACAAAATTATTTGTTAACAGGCCAAAACCACTATAAATGGCCAAAAAACTGTGGACTATAACCTAAGAAGTCATGAATTTCGGCTTCTACGAAATTATTTGCCCACAGGGTAAAACCACTAAACTAGCCAAAAATCAAGGGTTATAGTTCAAGCAATCATAGATTTTTGCTCTCGACTTCCATCATGCAAGTAGTAGGGCTTTGGTTTTTGTTAGTGAATAAATGATGTTTTGTTTGAATTTGACTGGGTTCGCTGTTTCGATATAAATGGACTTTGAGCTCATTGACATTGTTTTTCACACCCCAGTTGATAAATGCGCACCCAAATAATATCGATCGTTGGATCATTAAATTTCGAGATTTATGCCTAGAGCCAACAGTTGGCATTATTTGAGTGCACATTACATTTCGAGGAGTCAGTATGACTACATTTAGTATCGGGAGAAACTAAAGCATTTAATGGATTTGACGATAACTCGAAAGCAATTAATTGCCTTACTTTTCTTAGCTACACTGTGAACGTCAAAGTTGAGAACAATTAGCATCATAACAAATAAATGTCTTCTTCTCAAATATAACAATATTTTGTTTGTAGTAATCATTCAACTCCCACATTTGGTAACCGTAATGAAATCAATGTATCGTGTACGCATTTTCCTCCATGGTTCCCAAAACGATAATGCATTCACACATACTATGTTGAGGCCTATAAAAATAGTGAGAGCGTCTCTTGTCCTTCTCCTCCTACATCCATCAATCAATGGCAATGGCAGTCTCTAGCCACCTCCTCCCGCTCATAATTGTTCTCACCATTTTCTCTCCATTCTTCGTGCAGTCATCAGCAACTTGCCATGACGATGATCACTCGTTCCTGTTAGAATTCAAGAAGAGCATCACCGACGACCCTGTAGGTCTTCTCGCCACTTGGAACATTAGCACGGACTGCTGCAAATGGGAAGGCATCGGCTGCGATCTCTCCACTGGCCGCGTCGTCAACCTCAGCCGTCCAGGCGTCTTCACCAGTGACGATGCTCCTATGGACACTTCCATGACCGGCACGATCCCTTCATCGGTATCTCGTCTCTCTCATCTCCGACTCCTTGATCTCAGCAGTCTCAAATGCCTCCATGGATCCATTCCTCCTCCTCTCGGCCAACTCACTTCACTGGTCGAGCTTCGGCTTCAAAATAACAATCTTACAGGCCCAATTCCTTCTACTTTTGGTAATCTCGTTAATTTGCGAACGCTCAGTCTCGGCTCTAATCAGCTATCTGGTACAATCCCTCCGTTGATATTCTCGGCTCTTAGATATCTCACCGAGCTTACTATGTCGGAAAACCAGCTCTCTGGCTCCCTTCCTCCATCCATTGGACATCTAAAATCACTCGACACTCTAGACCTTCACACCAACAATCTCAGCGGAAACTTACCGTCGGACATCGGGATGCTCAGAGAACTGACGTATCTTGATATTTCCCAGAACCAGCTTTCTGGCAGTCTTCCTGAATCCATCGGCAACCTCAGAAAACTCGAGGTTATGTATCTGGATCAAAATCGACTGTCTGGTGATATTCCATCATCTGTCTCCGGCATGACCTCTCTTGCAATCCTTCGCCTGAGCAGTAACCAGTTAACCGGAAGGATACCTGATTCAATCACAGGCCTCACTCACCTTGAGCGCTTGCTTCTAGACTACAACCAGCTCACCGGAGAAATACCTGCTTCAATCGGTAGTCTCCGCAACCTCAGCATCATCTACCTCTCCAACAACAGATTAACAGGACGAATCCCTTCAACTCTCGGCGACATGGGGCTCAGTTACCTAGATCTCTCAGAAAACAACCTATCAGGCCCAGTTCCTGCTAGCCTCTCCAAGCTCACTGATCTCGAATCATTTGGCCTCTCATTCAACCCTCTCCTAAACCTAGACGGCCTTCCGAGTTGGATAGGCAAACTGCCTCTGCAGGTACTGAGGATGGCCGGCGTCGGTCTCGTGGGTCTCGTTCCTGATTGGATGTCGGCGTTGACCGGTACTCTCGGTGATCTCGACCTGTCGAGCAATAAGTTATCAGGAGAAATTCCACATTGGATCAGCGACGCGCAATACCTTTACTCCGTCAACTTATCCAACAATGCCTTCGAATGCAAGTTACCTCTGGAGCTGTTCAAGGGTATGTACACGTTGACTAGGCTCGACCTCAGCAGCAACAGATTCACCGGAGGAATAGATGAGGACATTGGGGAATGGCGAGCAATGCGGGGGGTCGAATATTTTGACGTGTCTGGTAACCCTTTAGGAGGAGAGATACCGGAGTCTATGAGGAAGATGAAGAGTTTGACGGAGGTGAGGATGGCGAGAAACGGGCTAACGGGTCCGATCCCCGTGGGGTTGTTGGACCTTGGGGGGCTTACCCT
Source organism: Asparagus kiusianus (assembly GCA_022839385.1). Lineage (NCBI taxonomy): Eukaryota > Viridiplantae > Streptophyta > Magnoliopsida > Asparagales > Asparagaceae > Asparagus > Asparagus kiusianus. The sequence continues at coordinate 39,101 of BQKN01065772.1, read as the reverse complement.
GATTGACTTGTCGGATAACAGGTTGTCGGGTCCGATACCAAATCACAAAGCCAGTGTTGGGGCCGAAGGGTTCCGGGGGAATCCGGGACTTTGCGGAGAGCCATTGCCACCATGCAAGTAGTAGTACTATGGTGCTTAATTCTTTTGACTTTGGTTGGGGCTGCTGCTGTTCATTGATGTTAATGGGATTTTGAGTTCCTTGTCTTTTGCTAGTTAATCAACAAATATGAACTTACCTAGCTATCTGGAATAAAACTTGACGTTCACTTGACTAATTTACTTTTAATAGCTCTACTTGGGTAGCGACATCAATTTTTAAGAAAATCCGTTTTTCAATTCATGATCAGTGGGATTTAAACATGTGTTGTTCTGATACTATTTTAAATTAAGTCTCTATTGCCATTACACCATTATGGTGTACTGTTCGTTAGTTAGTTAGTCATATCATATCATATATGTGAAGAAGCTAGCTAACAATTCATTGCATTGCTTTCAGTGTCAAACAAACTGTGCTGAAAAGCTGTTTTATGTGTCCTCGTGCAAACTGCGTTCTTGTGAAGGAAATCCCTACCCTATATTTTTTCTTTGAGATAACAAAAGGTTCTCGATGCATTATAAATCGTGATATTTGTCAAAATTGGTTATCTAGTTGATTATGCGTGCAGCTTTAATTAGAAGCAAAATGCAATCGTGTAAGTCTGCTTTTCTCATGAAATTGGAAAGGGGAGAAAATGAACAAGGCCTTTGCTTTGTGTAGATGCCTCGGTTTTACAGTTGTAAAAAGATTGATTAATTTGGCAAAATTTATTTGGTATGCTCTATGCATTCACCTTTGTCTAGTCTTGATGTTATTCATCTCTATGCTGCTTCGTCTAGCTGATTGATAGCTGAAGTGGAAAGGCTTTTAGTATTCCAATTGAATCGTACTAAGTTGATATGTTTCTAAGTTGTGATTATTAATTCCAGACATTTTTCTAAATTGATAAAAACTTTTTTGCTTATTTGAGAAAATTCAGTGTTCCCCTCCAAATGGTGTCTCATTGAAAAAAGACCACCACAAGAGATTTTTCATTGTTTACTACATCGTTCTTTTTATTCCTCGTTACGCAGCGGGGATAGCTCAGTTGGGAGAGCGTCAGACTGAAGATCTGAAGGTCACGTGTTCGATCCACCTTCACCGCATCAAGTATTTTGATTATTTTATTTTATTTTTTCAGTTTAAAAGGTTGTGTTATGAATACCACTTAGACACCTTATAGTTTTCCCAACCTCACAATTTTATGATTTTTTTTAGTTTAATAGTTGTATACATACCACTTAAACACAATACAACCTCATGATTATTTTGATATTATTTTCAAATAAAAATATCCTTGATCCTTTTATATATTATATTATTATCATATTCTATCCTAATTAATTTTAATTAATAGATATGATCTTCAATTATCCTATCATATCCTAATTAATACCGATATAAGCTCATATTTGATTTAAGTATGTTATATATTATATTAAGTTATAGATAATTGTCTCCCTTTAAAAGTGGATGCTAAAAAAACTTTCCATGGACAAAAATACCCTTGACCCTTTTAGATTTTATATTATTAACATATCCTATCCTAATTAATTTATATTAATAGTTATAAACTTCAATTATCCTATCATATCCTAATTAATATGTATATAGATTTAAATATGTTAAGCATCATATTAAGTTAGATAATTATGCAACCTCCACGTTCATCAACTTCTCTAGAAGTTACAAAATAGAAAACCTCAGAACTTACGAATTTTATTTACTAGAGAAAACATACAAATATTTAAAATTTTGACTATCTAAAGATTTGAAGTACCTAACAAGTGAAAAATTAAAACTCTTTATCTTATCATTCATTTCTTTATATTTAAATTTAAAATAAAGATAATAGATGATATTATGAAATATTCTCTCCTCCTAAATTGTTTTCGTAATTAAGAAGATAAATGTTAGTTCTGGGTGAATGACTAAGCTAGAAAATATTCAAAATCCGTAGAATTTGCACATCGCATGAAATATCCAAAAGACATAGTTAGAATATTTTATAAAAAATTAGCCCACAAGATTAGGAAAAAAAATACTCAAAAGACTTTCAGAAATTGCATATTTTGCATTGAAACCTAAAAACTTCAAATATGAGAAATTTTGCAAAAATATCCTATGTTTTAAAAAATATGAAGAAAAATCATAGTATTACAAAATTTTCACAAAAGTTCAAAAGAATCCCTTACATTTAAAATTATTCTAATTAAAATAAATTCTTTAATATGATTTCATTGCGATCATATGCTAATTAATCAATATATCTTTAATATGATACAAGGTATATGTTATGGTAATTACCATCCAAAGATAAAGATACCGAAAGATTGTCTGCATAGGCTAAAAAAGGCCATGGTCCAAACCAGCTTACAGGCTCAAAAGCCTAGCCAAGGGCAAGTCTATCGGCCAGTCGAGTGGACGAGTCATTTTTGACCAAGGGTCATCATTACTGACTCGAAGTGCGGGACCAGTCGGTCCCTCGTAATCAAGATGACTCCTCAAGAAAACGTCTCGACTATGCACTCGACCCAAAGCTCACTTGACTATCAGGTCGGTAAATCATAAGGATGACTCGCAGATCAACCCACCTCGACTAAAGGGATAAGATCCGACCAAGCTCACTTCAGACGTCAATCAACACAACAGCACTGATCAGTCCCATCAAGATCTCTATTCTGACAAATCCCCTGTATATGCCGCTTATTCCACTCACAAGTCACTTCTCTGGGATCGCTATGATGCTCTTCTGGGCTCGAATAACTTCCCCTCCAATCACCAGCCGCCATCTGGAGGGTGAAGGACAACCGAATAATGGGCCTATCCTCTGCCCTGCGTCATCTGTCGAATCCAGGATACTAAGAGGACACCTCTCTCCTGTATTTGAATGACTTCCCTCCCAATCGCCATCCGACACCTAGAAGGAGAAAGATGACTCATCAGCCTCAACCGTCTCCTGTGCATAGTCAAAGTCCAAGGGTCAAACCTTCACAGACAATAGGCTATAAAAGGAGGGAGAGAAGGTAAGAAAAAGAGGGGGGGGGGGGAGATCTTTTTCTCGGCTACTTCTTCATAAAAGCTCTACATTTACTTTGGCTAAGAAAAAGAACTAATAACTCTATAAGAGTATCTTCTGAGGACCTTAATGGCCCATGGACTCTCTCTCAAACCCCGCTCAAGCTCACCAGCTGACTTGACCGTCAGAGGTACCACGTGGGAAATGAGCCTTGCCTCCCACGGATTTCTTTTTGTTTGTGCAGAAAGATCGGTAATTCCAGTCTAAGGATCGGGTATAAAGTTGGAGGAGGAGTCGGTCCCATCTCTCATCCTCTCCCTATTCGCCACCGGCGCGAAGACCAGAACTGCAACCCCATCGACTGTGTGTTCACGGACATCAATAGTATAGATATTTTTTTTCAATCTCCACGTTCAACCACTTCTCAAGAAATTCCAAAATAGAAAATTCAAGAACTTAAAAAATTTATTTACTAGAGAAAACATATAAAGATTTAAAATTTTGACTTTCTAAAGATTTAAATTTGGTACATACCAAGTAAAAAAACGAACTATTTACCTTATCATTTATTTCTTTATAGTTAATTTTAAAAATAAAGATAAATATAATAGATGATGTTATGAAATATCATCACCTCCTAAAATATTTTATAATTAAGATGAAAAACGTTAATTATGTGTCATTAATTAAGCTGAAAATTTTTCAAAATTCATAGAACATAGACAACTCATAGAAATACAAATGGGCTTTTATAATTCAAAGATTTTGCGAAAGTCAACTTACAAAATTAGTGGAAATAACCAAAAGACTTGCAAAAATTAAATATTTTGCCAAAAGGTTCACAGAACTTATCGAAACCCAAAAGACTTTAAAACTTTAAAAATTTTACAGAAAAATTCCTATATTTTACAAAATTCGTAGAAAAATTTAGATTTTAAAAATTACAAAAAAATCAGAATTATGGACATTTCTAGTTTTTATAAAAAATTCCCTAATATAATAAAATACCAGAAATCTAAAAAAATTATAGAAGAAATAACCTTGAAACTTCAAAAGACTCCTAAAATTTCACTAATTCAGAACAGAACCATAGAACTTCACAAAATTTGGTTAAATGCTGTGAATCTTAATGAGGCACATAGGGGTATTTCAATATAAGTCTCTTAAATTGTTAGTATTTTGTTATTAGTCCCTCAAATCTTCATATTTTGATGTTAGTCCCTCAACTTGCAGAAATATGTTGATGTTAGTCTTTGCGATTAATTAGGATAATGAATGACGAGGAATATTATGTTATATTTAAATTTTTGAAGAAAAATAATAATTATGTCCCTCACTAGTAATACCCAAATCCCCATACCCATTAAGCTTAAGAAAGGTAATAAAAGTCCCATACCAAATCCATTTTACAACTCATCTTCTCCAACGAGACAATAAAACATTGAGCTCCTCGACCGAGGTGATTATAATAATAACTAGGAATCCATCAGCCTAACATCAACCCTGATTCATATGGATTATGTAGATTATATCTATACATTCCACTCTTAAATTTATGTATTATTATGTGTAAACACTCATAACTTCTTTTTAATACTTTCCGTTGAATTTACTTTTTTTCGTTTTGATTGGCTTTCTTATTTTTCTGTTCACAGTATAAATTCAAGCTACAAAGCAATTATGTTCATAATGCAGTTATAGTAAAGATATAAACTGAAAAGAAATAAATAAAATATTTGCTCACATGCAATGCACGTGCATCCCAACTAGTAACACTTAAACACCTTATACTTTCTCCTGCCTTGCATTTATATACTTACACTTGTTTTGGGAACACTTACAAATCTTGAAATCGCCAAACCTTCTAAACTTAATTATCTTATAAGTTTACACTTTCACTATATCTTAGATCTTCAATAATGACATGCTCCCCCACAAATCCTAAAAAATTGCATGCATATTAGTCCCTCAAATCGTATAGAATATTGCAAAGTGATCCCTTTGTTTGTATTTGAAAAATCTAACCATGATTGGGTTAACTACTAACCCGATATCCATAATCGCCAAACTTTAATGTTTCAAAACTTTGTGAAGCTCAACTTTGGATTAAGGTTGTTGCAGCGGAGGGGCTTCACAGACACAGAAGATGTTTATACAAGAGTGGACAAATAGAAAACAACACACTAGGATTTAACGTGGTTCGGTCAGTATGACCTACGTCCACGGGCGAGAACATCAGAGAATTTCACTAATCACCAACGAGAAGATTACAAAGAGGAGATCACTCTCTTCCCAGAGACTCACACAAAGAAAGAGAAATATTCTTTCTATCTCACTCTCTTCTCTCTCTCTCTTCTTTTCTCTAAATGTTTTGTTTCTCTCCGACTGATGCCTTAAACCCTCTCCCCTCATCCCCCTTATATAATCATAAGAAAACAATAAAATATACAAAGGGGTAGGTGAGGCTTTGACAATTGAGCTGTTAATTTTGAAAAAACAAACCCAAATAAGGTAGATGAAGACATTTTCAAAGTCACGTTTCTCACAAATCTCCACCTTGACTTTGAAAATAAAAATCTTCTCTTTACTCTTGCTGTCTCGCCAGAAGCCCCTTACGGGCTTAACCTTCGCTTTGTCGAACTCCAAGCAGTTCGAGACAATGCTCGAACTTACGCAAAGGTATGGGCTTCGTCATCATATCTGCTGGATTATCTGCAGTACCAATCTTCTCAATCCTGATGACTTTAACTTCTCTGATAAAATGATACCTGACATCTATATGTTTGGTTCTTTCCTGATACATCTGATGCTTCGTCAAATGTATAGCACTCTGGCTGTCACAAAATACCGTAGTAACACCTTGGTGTAAGTCGAGATCTTCAACCAAACCTCTCAACCAAATAGCTTCTTTACTGCTTCTGTCACTACCATATACTCTGCCTCTGTGGTAGACAAAGCAACTGTCGACTGTAAAGTCGCCTTCCAACTAATGACACTACCTGAAAGAGTGGATATATAACATGTCATGGATCGTCTCTTATCCAAATCACTCGCATAAACTGAATCAGAATAGCCAAGTATTCTGCAATCTGAGTCTGTGTTCCTGCCAAAATACAAACCAATATTAGCAGATCCTCTCAAATATCTAAGTATCCATTTCACAGCCTGCCAATGGACCTTTCCAGGCTTATCCATGTATCGACTTACAACACTGACTGCATGTGAAATATCTGGACGGATGCAAACCATCGCATACATAATGCTTCCAATTGCACTCGCATAAGGAACACAAGACATGTACTGCTCCTCCTCCTCAGTCTGAGGTGACAAATCTGCTGAAAGACGAAAATGAGCGGCAAGCGGAGTCTTCACAAGCTTGGCATCAAGCATGCTAAATCTCTCCAACACCTTCTTGATGTATTTCTCCTGAGATAGGAATAAACTTCCTTCTCGCCTGTTCCTGTGGATCTCTATCCCCAAAATCTTCTTTGTTGCTCCTAAGTCCTTCATCTCAAACTCATGTTTGAGTTGAGATTTTAACTCGTTGATTTCTGACATATCTTTAGCTGCAATCAACATGTCATCAACATACAAAGCAAATATACAAAAGAACCATCATTGAGCTTTTTATGATAAACACAACTATCATATTTACTCTTAGAGTAACCATGCTCAATCATGAAAGTATCAAATCTCAAATACCACTGCCTCGGAGACTGTTTCAACCCATAAAGAGATTTATTCAACCTGCACACATGATCTTCTTTACCTTTAACAATGAACCCCTCTGGTTGATGCATAAAGATCTGCTCATCAAGCTCGCCATGTAGAAAGGTTGTCTTCACATCAAGTTGCTCAAGTTCCAAATTAAAATGAGAAACCATAGCAAGCAGCACGCGGATTGAGGTGTGTTTTACAACTGGAGAGAATACTTCATTGAAGTCTACACCTTCGGTCTGACTGTAGCCTTTAGCTACCAAGCGTGCCTTGTATCTTACAGAATCTGTATCCGGAGCTCCTTCTTTCTTCTTGAAGACCCATTTACAGCCAACGATCTTCTGTCCCCTGTAGGCGTCAAAAAATGCTGAAAGATATCCAATCACAGTCCAAGAGGAAGTCATCCAAAAAATCAGAAAAGAACACAATGATGGAGTGTCTCGCCGTGCGAGACAGTCTTTACTGTCTCGCTGGGCGAGACAGGCTTTTACTGTCTCGTCCACGCGAGACAGTATTTACTGTCTCGCTGGGCGAGACAGACTTTTACTGTCTCGCCCACGCGAGACAGTCTTTACTGTCTCGCTGGGCGAGACAGACTTTTACTGTCTCGCCCACGCGAGACAGTCTTTACTGTCTCGCCGGACGAGACAGACATTTACTGTCTCACCCATGCGAGACAGTTTTCAGAGGATCAAAACGGTTTTGAAAACTACCCTACACGTGTCCATTAACTGCCAAAGGACGTGGGAACATCGTGGGCGAAAATCACGTTGAGAACTGCCAGAATAACTGAATTTCAAGACGTGGGAAGGCAGTTACGAGAAAACTGCCAGGAATATCGATCTCGCGCGACAGTATTTTGCTGTCTCGCCAGGCGAGACAGTAAATTTACTGTCTCGCTGGGCGAGACAGCAAACACTGTCTCGCTGGGCGAGACAGC
>BQKN01065772.1:10178-25140 GCA_022839385.1 Asparagus kiusianus | reverse complement strand
CTAGCTAGCTAGCTAGTTTTAACTAACTAACCTGAAATGCCGATGTCATAACCGAAGATGAGGCCTCCGGTGGCGGCGACGATACAAGTCATGGCCACATACCAGGTCATACCTCCCGGGTACTGCTTGCCACCCGCACCTGCAGGGGCGTTTGTAAACCCTCCACCCGCCATTGAGAATATTCAAAGGCTGCTTAATTATAACCTAAAACCCTAGCTAGCTTTTTTTTTTTTTTATTTCTTTCTTTCTTCCCCCCTAGAATAAGAATAAGAATGAGAATGAGAATGAGAGAGAGAGCATTTCCGCAGTGGGCAGATGGGGGCCCTATTTATAGATGGCGAAATGAAATGAGATCGATCGGGAGGGGGTTCGGAAAATCAAAACAGCACCCATTTCGAAGCAATTGTCAGCACCTAAACTATTTGCACCCGAATCCCCGCCCTTCTTACCGGGGCCACACGATTGATGGGGTTAACAGATGAACCGCTTGGTTTCGCTCTGTAAATGTTGTTATCTATACTGTTGGCAAAATATATCCAAAGATTATTGAGGTTAATTAGCTGTTAATTAGCTTTATTACTTTCGTAGATTGATATTTGACTGGCTGTTATGTGGCTGTTCAGATTCGCGATCTACAACTCGGATGATGGATAACAACTGATTAATTTTCTCTTATTAATTAATTGTGACGCGTTAGGAACACATGCACTGTTATACATTCAATTCAATTAGGATAAAGGATAACAACTAAGTAACTGTTAGCATCATGCATCGCTGCGTATTAAATTAAATTAGGATAAAAAGGATAACAACTAGCTGGAATCATGCATCTTTATATGATTTTTCTCAATGTCCGTTTCTCTCTCAATTTCACAATCTTGCCTACTAACACGTAACATTACAAACTATCCTTAATCTATACTTATTTATTTACTACATATAAAATAAAAGAGGATATAAAAGAGGATTGAGGTGTTAAAACTTTTGATTGCCTCCTTTACCCTTCCAAAAGTTGATAATTCACAATAATACCTTGAAATTTATTCAATTCATTCTATTTCTTACCCTATAACTATTCTTTCACTATACATAAGAACTAGTGTATTATAAATTTTACCAATATTAGTGTTATGTTTAATAAGATAAATATTTCACTTTAGATATTATATATTACACAACAAATATATAATTATAATATATAAGATAATAATATTATAACTTATATTTATAAATTATACCATAATTTATGATACTTAAATATTCAATTAAACATCTAACATCTAATCCAATACTATAATATATTGATATGTGCATCTGATGTGTAAAAAATCCATGGAGAGAAATACCAATATAAATGTTAACCTCTTGGCGTAGCTAGAAATAGCATATAAATTATCATAATATATATTACTAACTATTGCGATATACTTATCATAGTATTTGGATAAAAGGTGATTCTAAGCATGCAGAATTCTAAGCAGTGTGGGAAGCTATTACATTTTCTGTTGACATTGGATGGGGAAAGATAATTTTTGAAAAAGATGATGATGCGGTAATTAGAGATATCCGTAATGGGGTGGAGCAACACATGATTTCTGGACACTTTGTGGATGGCATTCAACGATATTGCACATGACTTGAGGAATGAGATTTTTAGATAGTTCGTCAATGGAGAATATAACAGCTCATGTGTTTGTCTGAAGAGCTAAGGAAATTAATGATTTTATGGTATTGCTCGAAGACTCGCCATCATTTTTACACAATATTTTACAATCTGATCAGGAGCAGTGTTAATCCTTATTCTTTTGCTGTGCTTCTGGGTTTTTAGATTAGTTTTGATGTACCTTACTATTATTTTTGTGAAAATACTATTTGCAATACAATAATTGAATCATAGCTAATAATGTAATTTATGACATCTCCTATTCTAAACCCACAAATAATGCATTTAATATGAATTTTACTAAGAAAATAAATCTATAATTAAAGGATTCATGTATATTCTCTTACTGACTAATCAAATTCTCTTCATTAATTATGCATTAATAATTTTACGACTTGTCTACTTCCATAAACGTTCCACTTAGACAAGAGTTGGATAAAATTATGATATATATGGATTCTCAAATGCACAAAAGGAAATACTAAAAGAGTCAAAAGAAAAAGAATGGAGGAAGCGAGAATTTTAACAGTGGAGTCAGTCCCTTAATTATAGTAACCAGCTGGATACCTTGCAGCCAATAAGATTTTACAGGCGATAATTAAGAGAGAAAATTGTATTGCTTTTTTTAAGAAACGAACAAATCTGCAACCGGTTTTACCTCTAATTCATGAAAAAAATCAATTAGCTATACATGTATGCAATTTTGTGGAGAGAAAAAACTAATATAAATGCCGATAAATCTATGGTGAGTGGGTGGCTGGAGGCTCTGTTTGAGTCCTCTTAGTTGTTCTTAAAAAAAAAGTTATGGGTGAGTGCAATTTGAGATGACCTTCAAATGTTTTATTCTCATATCATTACTTAATATGCATCACGTGCAAAGCACATGTTAAATACTAGTTAGATAAGGGGGGGGGGGTTGATCTTACCGTGTTGTTTGATAGATCCTTTACGACTGTTTTAAGCAGACAGGTATTATGGTATGAGATGTTGGCTCTCTCGACCACATCTCCATAGGGGTCTTACCCTCAATTGCAGATGAAAGCAGTCTGTTAATAAGGTGGCTCGCATATAAAAATACCTCAGCCCAAAAAATCTTCTCCAAACCACTATACACCAACAAACAACGTATCTTCTCCAACGAAGACCGATTTAACCTCTCTGTTATCCCATTCTGCTGCGGTGTATGACTAACTGTGAAGTGTCTCTTTATACCCTCGTCTCAACATAGCTACTGTAAGGGGTCTAATGTGTACTCACTACCGTTGTCGGATCACAATATCTTAATCTTTCTTCCAGTCTGCAGTTCTAACTTCTTCTTCTACTCTACAAATATATCAAGACTTTACTCTTCTTTGCTATAGTGTACACCTAACAACGTCTAGAATAGTCATCAACAAACGTGACGAACCAATGTCTACCACCAAGTAATGCAGTTTTGGTGGGACCCCAAACATCTGTGTGTACATAATCCAGGATGCCCCTCGTCCTATGAATAGCTGTCCTAAATTTTACCTTCGTCTTCTTGCTAATAACACAGTGCTCACAGAACTCAACTTTTTCACTCTTGGCTCCCTTCAATAGCCCCTGTTTGCATAGTGCCTGTAGTGACTTCTCTCATGTGTGCTCTAATCTGTAATGCCAAAGTCTGCTAATATCCGCGTCTGAAATAGCTGAAGTAACATGGCCAATCACGATTCTCCTCTTCAGATAATACAAATTCTGACTACGGACTCCCTTTATCACCAACAAAGATCTCTTAGTAACCTTTGCTACAACATCCTCAAATGTCACCTTGAATCCCTTCGCCTCCAAAGCTCCAACTGAGATAATATTCTTCTTCAACTAAGGAACAAATCTCACCTCCTTTAATTCACAGACTACTCCATCGTGCATCCGAATTCTTACAGTACCTATCTCATAAATGTCACAGGATTGATCATTTCTCATGACAACAACACCCACATCGAGTTTCTCAAATGATGAAAACCAATCTCGCCTAGGAGTCACATGATAAGTAGTGTCAGAATCAAGCATTCAATCTGATGCATCCAAGTGGTTCACCTCAGGAGTAATCAATAGAGAAAAACTCGAATTATCGAAATCATCACCTTCCATAACATTTACCTCATTGGCCTTCGTGCCCTTCTTCTTGCTATTCTCATTCTCCTTAATTTTCGAACAGTCTCTCTTCTAATATCCCTGCTCCTTGTAGAATGCACATTGATTCTTTCCTAGCTGGTGACGACCTCTTAACTTTAACCTTTCTCTATTACCACCTTTTGGATATGGTCTTCTACCTCTAGTCGACAATGCCTCTCCTAAAGTACTAGCACGGGAAGTCTCTTTGTCATTCACCCTCAAATCATAGTTTGTCAAAGCATTAGTAACTTTACTATAGCTGGTAGAAGATCTTCCATTCAACAAAGTGAGTACGAAGGTATCATACTCCTCATCCGGTAAGGAACCTAACAAAATAATTGCCTTGTACTCATTCGATATCTTCTCATCAACATTCGCCAAGTCTAACAATAACTTTGTGTGGTTGTTCACATGAGCCGCTAGTGAGGTGCCTCGGGACATTTAAAATCTGAACAATCTTCGTAGCAAGTACAAACGGTTCTTAATACTCTTCGTAAGGTACTTATTGTTGAGAGTTTCCTACATCTTCATTGCAGACATCACCCCAATCACATCATACTTTAATTCCTATTCCAAATAGAATCTGATCACCCCACAAGCATTCCTATTCATCTGTTCCCATACCGCCTCTTCATATTTAGGTGGTCTCTCTTGGACCATGATGGTCTCCTTCAAATTCTGAGCATTGAGCGCATCTTGAGCATCACTCATCACAAACTAATGTTGATCTTACCGTCATAATTCACCACACTAATTTTAATATTCTAAAAACTAACTTGGACTGTACTCGCCATCTTGCTACTTTCACCAACTTCTTTACCCATACTCATAAATTCCAAATTGCAAAGAATGATTCAAACTTTAAAAAGAATAAGAAATTATCCAACTAAACCCTAGATTGGATTCTAAATAGAACTTCTAACCACACGAGAAAAACGAGATCTCCAACGGCAACTTCAAATCTTATCTCCACCGAAGCCTATAACTCCAAGAACAAGCTTTCATGATGAATCTTCCTCCAAGAACCAAGTTGCACGGAAGTGCGTACATTTACTTATTGCTTTATGTTAATAACATGTTGGTTGTTTCTATTTCCAGATTCGTCATAGATAGATTGAAGATTCAGCTTTTGAGCAAGTTCGAGATGAAGGATTTGGGTGAAACAAAGCGTATTTTGGGAATAGAGATCAGTAGATACACAAATAAGAGCAGAATTTGTTTAACACAGGTGGCTTATTTGAAGAAAGTTCTACAGCGGTTCAATATGAGCATGGTGATGAAGCCAGTTAGTGTATCATTGGGAGCTCATTTGAAGCTTTCAGTTGACCTTTCATCGAAGACCGTTGAAGATAGAGAGTTGATGTTAAAAACTCCATATGCGAGCGTAGTTGAAAGTCTGATGTATGTCATGGTTTGTACGAGGCCGGATTTGTCATAGGTAGTGAGCATAGTTTTGAGATACATGTGTTGGGTGTAAAAATTCACTTCCCGCTTGAGGGGTCATTTGTATTTATAAGAGTGGCTTATTACAAACTAATGATCAATATTTACAACAGAGGAGAAGGGGAATGGATCTTCTTGTTTAACGTGGGTTCGTTGGTAGTGGTAGGACGCCTCCTTTGGTGCTCGTGCCGAGTTTGTTTCCCTTGGATGATACGATTGAAGTTGTGGTTAAGCTTAAGTACGTAGTAAAAACTCCGGTGTGATTGAGTTTGATTCTACCCAAGGCCAAACAAGTGCTTGCTTGTGGGCCGACTGCTTAGGAGAGCCACTATGCAAGAGCAACTTGAGAAGGTCCGCAGAGATCTGAATGAATATAATCCAAAGTACATTTAATCTGATACACTATTATTGAAGCTGACTCTTTTTTGCTTCCCAAAGATACAATGCTTGCAGAATCCTAATTTTCATGTACTCTATCCACATAAAAGACGCTTCTTGTTCACTCGATCAATCTGCGCTCACTCATATGACAAAGTCTCATATGCTATAATCTGGTAGTATCAACTCCTGATACCGATGATGCAACCGCAACCAAATCGACAACTGTAGAACTTTGTAAAACATATAATCTGCTGATCTTCTTTCCTTTCATAACCACTAGAAAGCCTTTTGCAACCATAAGTACTCCACATTCACCTAAAAAATTGCATCCTAGATGTCAAGAGTGCCCAAAGAGATGAGATTCTTTATTAGATTTAGAGCATGCCTAACATTAGTCAATGTCTTGATGACTCTATCATGCATCTTAATCTGAATTGTGCCTATCCCAACAGTCTTACATGAGGCGTTATTTCCCATAAGAGCAACTTCACTATCAATAGCTTCATAAGTAGCGAACCAGTCCTGATTAGGACACATATGATAGGAACAGCCTGCATCCAAAATTCAATCATCCACGCTCCTGTTTTTATTATCTGTAATTAACAAAATCACATCTTCAGCAATATTGACTTTACCGAAGTCCTCGTTTGATTTTTCTTCATAACTTTCTTGTTTATTCTTATTCTTCAATATGTAACAATCGGTCTTGATATGCCCTTTGTTATTGTAATATCTGCAGGGTAAGATTCATGTGCTTCGACTTATACATGTTACCTCCAAAGCCCCTTTCTTCTAATCTTCCTCAAACAAACAAGCCATTTGCTTTATCTCTACTTTTACTTGTGGTTAACTCTTTGTCGATATTCTCCTTATTCAATAAGTTCTCTTTAACGTCCTTGATTTCCAAGCTAATAAATTTACTCTTTGATAGGGACCTAATTGAAGATATACCACGTTCTCTATAGGTGCCACAATATATATGAGAAGATAGCACACCATTTTAAGAGACTTACATAGGTTCAAAACTTACTAGGTTGAGGAATCTGATGTTTGAACAGGATGACAAGTCCTGTTGCATACCAGAATTCTTAACTACGGATGCTTCTAATAGTGTGGGTCTTATGGCTTGAACTAGCCACACAAATCTATCCTAGTTAATTCAAACTTGACATGTCAAAAGGATAGATGAGCCTCGAAAAAAAGAAGAAGAAAGAAAAGACTATTTTCTGTTCCATGAAATGTTTTGGTGTGATCGACAAAGGTTTTATTGCTTAGGAACCTAATGACAAGGGCATCGTAGATTTGTAGGTAGATATCAAGTACCAATTTCTTAGCTTAGAAGAGAGTCCATCCAATGCTTCCACATGTACAATAATTCCAAATGAAAAAAAAATATATGGTGCTCTATTGATAAGATGCGGCAGCCAAAAGGAGTATCGGCTTATGATGGCCGAGTAGAACTCCTCTGTTGGATAACAGCAGCTTGTGGGGGCCACAAGATTGGACAAAACATGTGAATGGTAGGCATGTGATTGTTAATTTGTGTGAAGAGATAGCAACTAGCAAAATCTCGTGATAGCAGGTGAGTGGGGCCTGTAGGCATCGAAAATTACCTATAGGTCTCCACGAACAGCTCAGTGTTAAGAAATAACGATGAACGTCACCATCTGGTTCACAGATTGATGTCGATGAATGCTTAAAGTGAATCGACGGACTACGTGAAACAACGGAGTTTCGGAATAACGAAGATACGGACTGATCGGGAGCCCTGCGATGTTTACAAAAGGCGCAATGCCTCTCGTATCTCATTCATTCCACAGATGAGTTAATCATTGGAGTTTATAGAACTCTTCGTCGGCTTTCCGACGCACTTCGAATCGCTCAAATCTGAGTTCGGACGAAGAAATTATGGCGGGAACCGACGAGGAGGTGAAAACACGTCTCAACAATAGGTGAGACACCACATGGTGTCTCGGCCAAGGCCGAGACACCTTAGGGTGTCTCGGCCCAAGTTGAGACACCCTAGGGTGTCTCGGCCCAGTTTGAGACACCCTGGGGTGTCTCCAACGCAGAAGTTACCTTTTAGGTGGTTTTAACCACCCGAAACCCCCTGGAGCCTATAAATACAGCCCCAGGTCCTTACTTTTTTTGGGAGCTGGAATTCTCGTGCCTCGGCGAAGCCCTGCTGAACTGAAGACTTAAAGTGTACAGATTTCAGAGAGGAGGAGGAGTTAGATCTGCAGCCCGGTTCGTTCCTTAGGATTATCCCGTTGCGGTAATCTTAAGAAGAGTGATTATCTCGCTTCACCGAGATAAGAGCTACGGTTTCTCGATCCCTTCGCAGATAGACGAAACTCTGCCCAATTTTTCAACAATCAGATCTGATCGACGGTGGTCCACGGATAAACCCCAACACAGGCAAAGATCCTACGCAAGCAGAAGATCGATAAACGATCTCCCTGCGTTTGTTTGATAAAGTTGTAAACTTGTTTTATTTTCATTGTGTAAGGAGATCTTATAAAAAGATCAACTTTTTATTTCATTCGAGTTTATTGTAACGACTAAAGTTGTAATAAATTCGATAGCAATGGAGAAATCAACTTTCACCGCAAACAAACTGGCGACCATAGTGGGAACCAACAGCTTCGCTGCCGAAGCTGTCGTGCCGCAGCCGACGATCAAGATCCCGGTGTTCGAAGAGGTCGAATACGAATTCGACCAGCAGAAATTTGAAGAGTATATCTCCTCCTCCTCCAGATCTGCTCCTCCTCATAAGCGCAGGAAGATCTCCTCCTCCCAGAAGATCCGCCGGTCTCCAGATCTGAAGACCCAAGAAGTCGATCTCCACGTCGTTCCTGCTGCAGTTGCACCTTGCAATGATCCGCCGGCATCAAATGAGACCAGATCTGTAGATCTGAATTCTTTCGTGATCAAGGAGCCGACTGCTGAAGGCGCGCCAACTTTATCAAAGAGAGCACGTCAAAGGAAACGCCAACGCCTCGCGCGCCAATTCGCCAAGGCTTTGGATCAGGTAGACGGACTCCGTTACCAAGCGGATTGGGAGTTCAGAAAGCGCCAAGTGACTAAGCTATCGCCACAACAAGCGTCGGGACTCTCCTCCCAATCTCTAATTAACAAATGGGTTCAGGTCAAACGAACCCGTTCTACCCTCGAGGAGCGCGTCTAGAAGCACTGTGCACTTATTGCACACACTCGGATCCTTGTGCGAGAGGCACGAGAATTGCAGCGGGAAGAGGTGATCAAGAAATCACCAAGATCTAAGCAGGTTTGGGTGCCGAAGGCTAAGTCAACGCCCCTACCCGATAAAAGACATCAGTCGTATCTCTCGGTCGATTCCAGATCCAAAGCTGGTTCTCAGCTTTCATCAAGTTCAGATCTCGCTCCTTTTAATCCCGCACCTCCGATGAAGCTCCGCAACAATATGGACATATCACTGCGAGTCATTGTCCAAGAGCCCGTTGAGGTCTCACACTCACGAAAGCGTGACTCGAAACGTGCGACTCTTTAGAGCACTGACAAGACGACGAATCCTCAGAAGGAAACATGTTCGTCAGACGACAACGTTATACCTGAGGAGTCATGCCAGCACACGATACGTTGCTCCGACAATCATGTCGATGAGTTGTACTATCGAGCTGGGGGTACGAACAAATCTCGAAAGAAAAGTACCCGAGAAACGGACTCTCATTGTCCGTGTACTAAAATAATCAGGGCAGTGTTATCAGAGTGTAGCTGCCCCAAGATCACTCCACGGAGGGTCTCGATATTCGAAAGTATCTCCGCAGAAGCATTGAAACCCAAATCAAGGCATTTTAGCAAGAGGCGATCAGCCAACCGAGATGACGAACTCCCAGCATTCACCATCAATATGGTCGATAAGGAGAAGTCTCCGATTACTTCTAACCCTGATTTCTCCCCAGGAAAGAGAGTCAATTCGGGGATAGCCCAACGAATATCTCAGCTTCAGCTAGAAGCCGTCGGATATAATGATTACCCGGGGATCCACAAAGGAATCCATTCCGATGACGAACTCTCGGATTCTTATTCCGCACTCGCCTCTGACGATACAACGTCTAGCATAGGACAATCTCACGAGGTGTTTATGATCAACACCGAGGAAGTAGTCAAAATGGTTGAGGATGCTTTAGCTAGCAGAAAGAAGCATTCAAGATCGAAGTGGAGATGGCTATGCAGGAGATGAGACAAATGCACGACCAACAAATCCGAGCTTTGTCGAATCAGTTAGGTGAATCCAGTCGTCGCAATAATGATAGCCAAGCAGTTAGCGATTCAGACGTGGATGAATACATTAATGTCGATGATCCTCCCGTTGACCAGAATGCTGGGGGTGACCCCACTAAAAACAACGACGCTGGGGGTGGTCCTACCAATGATGACAACGTCAGGGGTGGCCGCGTTATTTCTCTTAAGAATCATCCAGAACCTGATACAAGCGACGATGAGAAAATAAAAGATCTCGAGAGAAAAGTCAACGCTCTGATGTCTGATCGAGAGGTGAAAAGGACTGGCATTCCGTGTCCTTACCCGAGAGAGTGGGATTCGATCCCGTATCCGACGAAGTTCAACCTGATAAACTTCACGCCGTTTGACGGGAAGGGTTCGCCCACTCAACATCTGATCTACTTCAAGTCCCACTTGGGTATGATCTCTGGCAATGAAGCCTTGATGGTTCGGTCATTCGTTGGCACCCTTCGCGGGCCCGCCTTCGATTGGTACCGCCGTCTCAAGCCTGGAAGCGTCATTAGCTGGGAGGACCTGGAGAGCATGTTCCTCGCTCATTTCTTCGATGATGATGCCGAAGTATCGATCAGGACACTCTTCGATGAGAAACAAAAAGACGGAGAGTCGGTGTATACCTTCATCAAACGCTTCCGCAATCAGGCAATGAACTGCAAGGATCCCGTCACGGAGGAATTCGTCTTGCAAACCTGTCATAATAACTTGTTCATTAATATCTTGGACGTTATGGGAGTAGAGCTGCTCAATACCTGGAAAGAGTTGAAGGTGCGCGGCGAGCAGGCCGAACACTTCCTCAGAAGGAGGAAGGTAGAAAGAAGCCAACCGACGACTTACCCTCTGAATTCGAGTCTCGTTTCCTATGATGATGTAAAACCCCGTAAATTTGAATATTTTATGATAAATAATGATAAATATGTTATATGGTAAAAAATAATATATTTTGATGTTTGGATATGATAAGAATTGATTTGAGATCAATTCAATATATATTTGTGAAAATATGAGTGCAAATGCACAAAACATGCACAAAGACCAAGAGTGAAAATCTGAGAATAATGACCAGTTATGAGTTTTTATGTTTTGCACACCGATACAGTTAGAATTTGGAAAAGTGTAAAAGACCAAAGTTGTAGGTCTCTTCAGCAGTTTTCCAACAAGTCTTAGATCACCTCATTACGAGTTTAGATGAGAAAGTTATAGCTAAAATACCAAAGGGGTATTTTCCTAGTCAGACTAGGTTTCCTGGTTCGGGTCTAACAGGTTTGTTTCGGGTTTGCCTTTATAAATACCTGTATTTTTCACGAAAATTTCTTTTTTTATCATATCTAAGAACCCTAACAGCCACCAAACCCCCATAAACCCTATTTTGAATTCTTGGAGAAGATTTGAGGTTTTCAAGTTGTGTTTTGTTAATTTTTGGCTTTTGGAGTGGAGATCTCATTCGATGTTGCTTCTAACAAGTTTTCCTACAACCCCAGGCGAGTATCATCTCTACTAATCCCCCTCCCAGTTTTTAAAATATTTTTGAAGAGTTTTTAATGAGTTTTATAGAGCCTAATCAATTAATTTGTGTATAAAAATCGGATCTTTTGTATATATGTATAAAGACTAGGTCTTTTCATGTTAAAGAGATTAAGCACGAATTTACAGAAGTGTTTTAAGATCTAAAAATGATTTAAAATATCGTTTATCTGATTTAGATGTCTTATTCTTCGTTTTAAAGTTTCGTGCATGATTGAAGGTTTACATATGATTTCTTGTGCAAATAATCATGCTTGTTATGTTCTGCTGAAAATCTGCTGCACATATATACTATTGAGCTAGACATTTGAAATAACAAATGAAATCCAATTTGAACCAAACTAATTCCAATTGAAAGATATGTGAATCTAGTTTTCAGAACAGAAAACTATACCTAAAGATAGTTTTCCTATAGAAAGATATGCTCAATTTACTGATGATGGGTTCTGCAGAAAATCTGCTGCACAAATAAAATGTTTGACAGGAAATTAGAAATATCATATGAACTCCAAACTGAGCCAAATCAATGTCAAATGATAGCTATGTGAGTCTAGTTTCCAAAACGAAAAACTATTCTTAAAAAGAGTTTGTCCAGAGAAAGATATTCTCAATTTACTAATGATATGTTCTGCAGAAAACTGCAGATGTGCTGATTTGAAATAAATTGATATATTACGTAAAGGTTTCTTGAGTTTTGCTGTTGTTTGTTATTTTTGAGAGAGTTTCTCGATCTTGTACTGTTATATACAATGCTTAAGAGTTGTTTAACATCTGGGATAATGATGAACACCAGATATGGACACGCACACCGAGATATGTGCACGTACACTTAGATTATGTTGTGTTAACATACTTTTTGTCGCACGTTGAGCTGATGAATACATATGAAAGAGTATAGTTAATTCATGTATCCGGAAATAGGGAGATAAAACCTATTTTCCGCAGAACGATTGAGTAATAGTATTACAATAGTATCATTATTTCATGTATCCGGGATAGGGAGATAAAACCTATTGCCGCAGAACGATTGAGTAAGAATATTACAAAAGTATCGTTAATTCATGTATCCGGAAATAGGGAGATAAAACCTATTTGCCGCAGAATGATTGAGTAATAGTATTACAAAAGTATCGTTATTTCATGTATCCGGGTGTTCGCGTGGAAAATCGTGTTCTTCTTCATTGAGGATTCCATTACAAACTTTGAAAAATCAACTTTATGCGTTTTACAAATATCCGGTCTTTTTATAAGAGCCGGTTACAATGGAGATCGAAATAAAGAAAGAAACAAAAAATTACAACTTTCCTTTGAACAGATCACGAGCTCCTGTTTTGCGGTCGCTCGCTTTGTGGGGTTCTTTGCCTGCGCCGGGGTTGATTACCGTTGACCACCGCGAGATCTGGATCCAAGCAGATCTACAACGTATTACGGGTATTATCCCACCAAGGAGATAATAGCCGGGAGGGATCGTTTCGCCAAGGAAACGACCGTTCGAATCTCGGGATCTAAGAACCAAGCTTAGATCCGGAGTAGAATGATGTAGATCTGAGGATTAGCTTCTTCAAACTCCTGCCTTGTTTGTCGCGGGTGCTCGCCGAAAACTGAATCCGAGGGTCCAAGCTTCAAGCCTTCACAATTCCGAGTTGAGATGACAATCCGGCAGAGTTTCGGCTCTTTAGAAGTTCAACCAAAAGTCCTCTAAAATGAACGAACACATGGCCTATTTATAGGCACTCAGAACTGTGCCCGCGCACAGTTCTGAGCCTAGCCACCCCTGGGTGGCTCGGCCATGGCCGAGCCACCCGGAGGCGGCTCGGCCGTGGCCGAGCCCCCCATTGGCGCGGTTTCGGCCGAGTTCCCGGGTGTTGGTTCGTTTCGTCGTTTTTTCGGTGTTTCCGGTTCTCCGTCGTTCGGATTTGATTCGGTTTCTGGAATCGACTCATTGACTTGATTCCAAATATGGCAGTTAATCCGTTTCTGAGTTCGAGTCCGGGATTGATCTTGATTCGATCGTCATATCACCGAGTTCACTCTTGTTTAGATGACTCGGTGATTCCCCGAAACGTTGGTTTGATCCTGCATGTGAACGCATTCCGTTGTTTGCGTGCCTTGTCGCCTCGTCGTTCGATCGTCCGTTGATTTGTCGAATCACCGTGCCGAGCTAAGCTAAGGGGCCTATAGGCAATTTTACACGCCTACAGATACCCCCTCCAAAATGTTCCAGCCTCATTCTTTTATAGAGGAGTCTGGAATATTTTGGATATGATTGTCCCTACCCTTTGTCGGTGTAAGGGGATCTAGAACGACTTTCGTTCTGTATTCCTTCGCTCCTTCAGGCTATTCGGTGCTTTGTCGAATGCTTGTAAGGACTCCGGTGCTGCATTTATTGTCTGACCATCGTCGGAATTTGAACTTGAAGTCGATTCCTGATTTTCCAATTTTTTTAGCTTTTGTCGGTTGGTTCAATGTGCAACTTTCGTTCGATTGTCGGCGTTGAGTCTTCATTTGCGACGCGTTGTCCGGCGTCGTGTTATTGAGTTATCCTTAAGAATATTTTTAGAAAAATATTCTCCAGGAACTTCTCAATAAAAATGGAGAATAGTTTATACTCGTATACCTCATTGGAGTATTTCCGTGTTCAAAATGAGTTGAACCGGCTTGAAAATGAGCCAAAAAAGGCAGTAATTTGGCTCAAAAATTTTCTTCCGTTCCTTCCGAATGCGTGGGAGAGACAGGAATAAACCAAGGATGGGACCCTCAGTTGTTTTGAAGTCGTTTCGACGCTTGATTCAACCCTATTTGGACTGATTTGGACTGGTCCGGTTCGGTTCAACTTGGTCCGGTCCGGTTCAACTTGGTTCACCTTATAAATAGGGGTCTATTTTCTTTCTTTTTCTCTTTTTTCTTCTCCTCTCTAGGGCCGGCCACCTTTCCCCATCCTTTTGGATTTTTCTCTTCCCTCGAGCATCCGTTCTCCCTCAAACCTGGATAGTTGTCCTAGATCTAGGGTTCCTTTGGATCTTGAACTGAAAAATCCCTCGAAAAACCATTTTTTAGAACTCCTCTCAGATCCCTCGAGCACGTGGTGAAAGTTTCCTAAAAGGTCTCATCATCGTTGGATCCCGAGCCTTTCTTCAGGTAAATCCTCCACAATTTTGATCTTTTTCATGCTCAATTTAATTTATGCATTTGTGGGATCATATGTGAGGGTTGAGGGTGTGATTTGACGCCTCGAGCTTCTCTTTCAGGGGATAGATCTGATAAAAAAGTAATCTTTTTTCTAGATCTGACCTCTTTTAACTTATTTTACAGCTTGTCATGTCGCGTGCTTCGAGAGGTCGTTCCCCTGCTA
The DNA here is from genome assembly GCA_022839385.1 of Asparagus kiusianus. Classification (NCBI taxonomy): domain Eukaryota; kingdom Viridiplantae; phylum Streptophyta; class Magnoliopsida; order Asparagales; family Asparagaceae; genus Asparagus; species Asparagus kiusianus. The sequence continues at coordinate 10,360 of BQKN01065772.1, read as the reverse complement.
TGTCGGCTGATGGCGCGCCTCCCTCCTATGCTGGTGAGCTATTTTTGGCAGTATTTGGAAATTTACAAATTAGTCCCTATTTTCTTGTAAATTTACAAATTGGTCCTTTTTTACCCCACGTTGTTCTCCTTGGCGAGGCAATCGGGAAGAGCCTTGATTCTCGTTGGTGAGGATCGACGCTT
>BQKN01065772.1:0-10168 GCA_022839385.1 Asparagus kiusianus | reverse complement strand
AGGCAATCGGGAAGAGCCTTGATTCTCGTTGGTGAGGATCGACGCTTCAAAGATATGTTTTGCTTGGTCAAAACCATATCTCAAAATTAAAGGGGGCGATTTGACGCTACATTGCGCTTTATAAGGCAGGGATATGTTGTTGACATACCCTGTGTTGTAATTGCACAATGTGGCCAAATCGTCTCACCCTTTATAAGGCAATGACTCTATCTTAACTATTTGTAAGATGAGTTCAATTTCCTTTTATAATCGGGACTAACCAGTGTTTAACTGTTCACTTTGCAGTGGGATACCCTTCTGGATCATTCTCGTCCCACGCAGTCTGTGGGCGTCGTGGCGAGTATTACTCGATCTCCGACGATCCTTCTCCTATTCCAGCTACTCCTCAGTTTGCTCCGGGCACGTCGACTGAGGTTGCCCAGGTGGTGGGGGAAGGTAGTCATCGAGCCATTCGTCAGTTGATCACAGATGCGCCTTTTGTGAAGGATGCCAGCTCTACTCAGCCTCTTCGGAAGAGCGACTTCCTGTTTGGTGATTCCGTCGATGACCCAGAAGCCGTATTCATTGACGCTGAGCAGTGGCTCCATAAGACCGGCAGTGGCTTCATCTACTTGTCGGAGATTCCTCAGCATCGCTCATTGACTGAGTTCAGGCATCAGGCTGTGACACGGGAGATGTCGTGGCGCTTGACGGAGGATCATGAGAGCGTCCATTGCGGCTATATCACCCATCAGGCAGCTCCTGGCTCGAGCAGGAGTCACATCACCGGATTACATCCCGGAGTGTTGGGACTAGATGCACCACCACGTAACGAGCTTCTCGCTACTGCTTTGACCTTGAGGAATCGCCTCGCTGCCCTAGGACGGGAGATGCCTGCGACTCGTCACAGGATTTATGGTTGGGTCCACTCTTCGGACAAGTCTTGGTGGAGTCGCATGACGACATACGTCTTGAGCCGATGGGGCGAGGAGTTGCACGCTTGCGGTTTGTATGCAGCCGTTCGTGCCACCATGTATGGCTTGCCTGTCAGTTTGAGACATTTTTGTGCTTTGTTCGAGCTATATAATCCAGACTCGAACACTTTTCTGACCCGGCAGGGGGAGTTGGGCTTGGCTCTTCACGAGATGCACCGGATTTCTGGCTTGCCTATGGGACAGATGTTATACCAGGAGTACTTTCCCTCTAATCGTGAATTGGACCAGTTGAAGGATCGCATGCCTGATCGCTATGAGACTCTATGGGATCTCACTTGTCATTATCACGTTGCTTTGGCACAGTCTGAGCCTTTAGCGAAAAGGACCAAGGCCTCCGTGAGTCTGAAGCAGTTTGCGAACTATTTATTCAAGAACCTGGAGAACAGTTCTGGCGAGGTTATTTGTGAGTTGACCCCACTTACTCCCTCAGAGGTGAACAGTTTGTTGAAGAAGATTGATGCTCACTCCTACACCACTAGCAGTCCTGAGGGTGGCTTCCCTGCGAAGACCAGATTCAGATCCTTCTTATGGCATGCGACCACTCCGATTCGGCCGATGACTCTTCTTGCCGGTTATCTCGCTATTTGGTTGAAGAAGTGTGTGGTTCCATACCAGTCTGGTGATGCATTGCCTTTAGAGGTGCTCTACCCGGCCGTTCAGCTTGCTTATAAGAAAGAGCTTTCACTTCTTCCGGTGATGGTAGCTGACATTCACCGAGGACTTCGACAGCTTTCCAGTGCCTTCACACGGAAGGAGACCGATTTGCCAGGTCAGATTCCCACTCTTAAGGTGGAGCTTCCGTACGCTTATCTGATGGCTTGGTTCGTCCTCCACCGCTCGGATATGATGTCGGTGCCGAACGCCACAGACCACTCTGTTCCCCTGCTACAGTTGCTCGAGAATGGCAGGTGGGAGGGCCGCGGATTTTCTGATGTCAGACAGCAGCTGCAGGTCCACAAGTGTTGGGCATTCTCCACTTGTTTTCCGCAGTTCTCCGGCCGATACGGCGAGTGCTTGATAGATGATGAGAGGCCGAGAGAGTATCGGACTCACTTAGACATTGGCTGCTTCAACTGGTTGGTGAACATCAGGCCTGGCTATCTGACTTTTCGGGTGAGGGATCAGTGCTTCATAGAGCCATATCTACCCTGCCGATTCGCTCGCCAGTTCGGCTATGATCAGCTCTACATCGGGAATCCTCGTCAGCAGCTTCGGACCCATAGTGGTTTGGTAGACGGTCTCCGTGCATGGTTGTGGACCGTGACTGGCTGTACTGGTGCTAAGTTCAGCCTCCCGAGTATTGATCGGCAGTTGAACCTCACTTTCTTGAGCTGCAAGTGGTTACTAGCAGCTAACAAGACTGTCCCCGTGAAGCCGATTGCAGAGATAGAGGCTGAGAAGGCTTCTCAGATTGATTCCCTTAGGATTCGGGAGAACGCTCGTGCACAGAGGGCGTGGAACAAGACTCGCCGAATTGATGAAGAGGGCCAGAGAACATTCCATTCCACAGACGAGGCTTCAGGCGGGGATCCCGAAGATTATGATGACTCTTCTGAACGAGGTTTGCGATTCAACTTTTCCCTTTATCTTCCAGAAATATTGAAACTGACTATGGTTTGACGTTTCAGGGACCACAGTTGATCATGATGAAGAGTTTCATCCTCCTCCTCAGACGAGACCTCCGATCCCCACTGCTAGGCGGAAGAGATTAGCCCGTAAGCCGCGTGCAGCTTCCCGAGCCTCAGATATGGACTTTGCTGGTGACGATCCTACTAGTGATAGAGGTAACATCTATCCTAAAAACCATTCTCTTGGTTATTCAGCACATTGATTTATACTTTTCCACCTCTATATAGAAGCGCGTGGGGAGAATGAGATGAGTCCCGATCCTATTCCCGTATCTCCCGATGAGTCTGACCCACCACCCCCTGTAGAGAGGCCTACAGGGGTTGCTGACATTAGAGAGGAGATCAATGTAGGACCCGATTCCGTGAATCCAGGTACATCTAACACTGACGCCGTATTTCTTTAGATAATACACCAATGAATTTGGGGTATCCTCTAACTGTTTTCTGCTTCTTGCTTCTTCAGATAATTTGCAGGAGGCGAATCTTGGAGATGAAGAGGCTGATGCGCCCAGGAAAGGTAATTCATTCCCATTGGTTGTTGTCTCTTCATTCTTCTTTGGCACTTACATTCTTTTATGTCAGATTTCTCCATTGATGATTTTGACGAGGGAAGCTTGTTTGCGGACACTCCTATGATGCGCTACATATATAGCTCTCCTCAGATCGATGACCAGTTACCAGGGGATATGTTTTCTGAGTCCGCTTTCGCTGAAAATCCCGAGGATGGTTCCTTCGAAAGTATGTGCCTCTTTTTGAGTCAATTATAGGACTAGCCAATTTTGACTAATATGGCTATAATGAGACGCCTCTGTGAATTCCTGTTTTGAATTTGACAGGAGCTTTTGCTGAGGAAAATCCTATTGAACCAGCTGCGAGACCAACTCCACCAGTTGATACATCTGCAGCCGTCGCATCTTCACCACTACCCCCAGCGGCTCGGGAAGGTATGAATTAAGTAACTGAAAGTATTACTCATTTATTTCTCAAGGCCACTTTTGACAAATTTTTCCTTCTTTGTGTAGGGGTTTCTTCTCGGCTCCATGTCCTTGTGAAGGAGTTGCTATCAGATAACGATCCTGAGAAGATCGTCATCTGTATAGAAGTCCGCTCCTTCTTCTCCTTCGTGAATGCTATGATTGGCAAGCTCTTCCACGATGGACTTTCCCTTCCCCAGTTCAAGCCTTTCCTAGATCCCAGAATTAATTCCATAAGAGAAGCAGGATATCCAGATCTGGCGAAGGCTATAGTCGACGACCTCGACTGTTTAGAGCGTGAGCTTCAGATGTTTCGTGAGCTTCGGGATGCAGGTGCCTCCTCCTTTATTGCTGTTGAGCTGGATGCTCGCCTACAGTCACTGCGCGAGACTCAGATGGTTGCTGAGCTCGAGATTCAGATGCAACGGGACCGAGTAGATCGAGTTGGGACCGACCTTACTGCTAGATTGTCTTCGCTTGCCGAGCTCGACCTTTCTGTTAACTCTTGTGCGACTGAGATAGACCAGCTCAGAAGAGCACTCCGTGAGAAGGAGGGGGCCATGGATATTCTTCAGATGGCGAGAGCACAGGCTCAGCAGACCTGCACTGCTATATCTGATGAGTTGACATCCTTGAGGCAGAAGCTAGTCGAGACAGAGGAGATTGCTTCGAAGACTTCAGCCACCACTAAGGATTCTATCAGAGCTGAGCTTAGACAAGCTTATGATGAGAAGCTGTCTAAGATTAGTCAGCAGATTTTTGACCATGGGCATGATGTATGATTTTGTTTACTGAGTACTCTGACTTTTGATTCTCTTTTAGTGACACTGGTCTTTTTATCTTTATTATGATTCGTCATTCCGTTTGAAATGATTGACCACAATATTCATAGGATTTTTGGTAAACCCTCAGCCATCAACGGGTTTGATATGCCTTTACCGACCACCGTTTGAGTCGGGCTAGCATGCGAATTGTTTTAAATCCGCTCGCATGTAACGTTGCGCTCAGAGATTGAATTCTCTGAGACTTCGCGCTATGATGTCGAATACATAGACTTCGCCATTGTTACGGGAATAGGCTACCCGGCGACACGTGTTAGGTGTTGACTTTAGGATTTTTTGGCTAACCCCCAGCCTTCAACGGATTTGATTAGCCTTTACCGACTACCGTTTGAGTCGGGCTAGCGTGCGGATTGTCTAAATCCGTTCCACACGTCACGTTAAGCTAAAAGAGTTAACCCTTTTAGTGCTACGATATTGAATACGTAGACTTCGTCTTTTTCTTGTGAAAAGACTAAACAGCAACGTGTATGAGACGTTGACTTAGGATTTTTGGCAAATCCTCAGCCTTTAACGGATTTGATGTGCTCTTACCGACTACCGTTTGAGCCGGGCTTACATGCGGATTATTTTAATCCGTTCCGCATGTGACGTTGCGCTAAAGGAATGAACTCCCTTAGACTTTATGCTACAACTTTGAATATGTAGACTTTGCCATTGTTATGGGAATAGGCTACCCAGCAACGTGTATTAGACGTTGGCTTATCCCTACTTAGGCTTTGGGACAAAGGACCCCAGAGTCAGGCTCTGGTATCTTTTTCTACGGATAAAGACCAAACCGGCGACGCGTGTTAGGCGTCGACATATCCCTTCTTAGGATTCAGGATAAAATTCCCCATGCGTGTGAGGCATGGATTTCGGTGTTATTAATAACAACCTGCCACAACGTTGAATATGCAGACGGGTGTTCTTTTTAACGGTTAAGAACTAACCAGCCGCGCGTGTTAGGTACGGACTTATCCTTACTTAGGTTTCAGGATAAAATACCCCAGAATCGAACTCTGGTGTCTTTTTTGATCGGAAAAAGACTAAACCGGCAGCGCGTGTTAGGCGCAGACTTATCCCTGCTTAGGTTTTGGGATAAAATACCTAGGATGAATCCTAAATTGGTAAACCTTGGAAAAAAGTTGGTGTGGGGAGGGAAGAATTTTATATTCTATTCCCCGAACAAGGAAGGAAGAATTTTATATTCTATTCCTTGATTCTGGAAAGGAAGAATTTTATATTCTATTTCCAGTGCAAGAAGGAAACTAGAAGTGGGATCTCCACTCCGAGAATCTGGAAGATACTGACAAACTTTCCTTTTATAGGATTGGTTATCAGATCGAAAGATGAGTTCTTCGTTTATCGAAGAGAAATTTCAACTTCAGTTACAACCATAAAAAGGTTGAACCCAAGAGAAAAGAAATGGAGTTCTTTCGTTCATCGAAAGGGGACTCCGAACTGAGAGTGAACCTTTTCGGTGGACTCACTGTCAATTGAAAATGATCAGCGAGGGATTTTGGTGGTAAAAATAAAATTGGGTTATCCTCTAGAATATTAAGTGTAATATTCTTCAAGGAACTTCCTGATAAATGAGTTGTCCTGAACGTACTAGGGATAGTACTTTTTCAAAAACTTCCCATTTATTGGCATTAATTGCCTGTTACCCTCTAAAGAAATTAAGCGATAAGCGCCGTTCGAATAGACTGTGTCTATTACAAACGGTCCTTCCCACTTAGGTTCGAATTTACCTTTCTTCTTAGAGGTGAGGATTATTGGTCGACGAGCAGTGAGGACCAGATCTCCTTCCTTGAAGCTTCTTTGGCGAACCCTTTTGTCAAAAGCCCTGGATATCCTAGCCTGGTAGAACTCGATGTGTTGTTGAGCTTCCAAGCGCTTTTCGTCCAGCCTTTCGAGTTCCTCAAGACGTTTTTGATGATGTTCTTCGGTCGTCATCTCCGTTGCGAGAGCGATCCGAAGGGAGGGGATTTGAATCTCCAACGGTAGCACAGCTTCGCATCCGTAGACCAACGAATATGGAGTAGCTCCCGTAGGTGTGCGTATGGTAGTACGATAAGCCCAGAGCGCTTCGCCGAGTTTATCGTCCCAATCCCATTTGTTGGTTTTCACGAGTTTTGATAAGATCTTGATGATCGTCTTGTTGAAAGCCTCAGCTAATCCGTTAGCAGCAGGGTAATAAGGTGTTGACGAAACATCTTGGATCTTGAACTTGTCACAGAACTGGATGAAGGCGTTGCTTATGAATTGCGGACCGTTGTCATGAATGATCCGCCTCGGCACGCCATGTCGGTATATGACGTGATGCTTGATGAAGTTGATGACGTTGTTCGTCTTTACTTCTTTAAGTGGAATGGCTTCAGCCCACTTTGAAAAGTAGTCGGTGATAGCGAGGATGAATCGATCACCTTTTACTGATGTAAGGACCAAGAATTTTGATACTAGTTAAAATTATTTTTTGGTATTTTAAAATATTTAATTATTATTTTTAAAAGAGTATTTGTATTTTCTCGATTTTCTAGAATTTTCTATGATTTAAAAATCTGATTATATATTTATTTAAATGATTTTTGATATTTATAAATTTATTTTGTGCGATAAAAAATTTCTAGAATTTATTCGTTATGTTTTTATACTATTACATATTATTTTACATAATATGTTGTGTTATTAATATTATTACAAATTATTTCATATAATACATAGTATTATTAATTACGTGTTTACTGTATTATTTCTACTGTTATATATTATCTGTCGTATTAGTATAACTTGTACGTTTTACTTTGTATATAATTATCACATAATTATTTGATTTTAAAAATAAGTAAATATATTTTTATTATTAATTATTCTCGTTTAATTGTATAATACGGGTATTTTTCGACTATTTCGTATCAACTGTTATATTAGCTCAACATGTACGTTTTTAATTGTAGATAATTAATATGTAATTAGTTTAATTTTTAAGTACCTAATAGTATTTATTTTAATTATTTTTGTTTAATTCCCTTAACCCTAAACCCTAATATAAATATATATATAGTATATAAATAACCTCTCTCTCTCTCTCGTGTAAAACTCCCCGCCGCCTCACCCTTTTCTCTCTCCTCCTCTCTCATCTCTCTCTCTCTCTCTCTGTTTTCCGACCACCACCCCCGTGCGACCAGCGCTACCCACACCTCCCCACGCCTCCGACCACGCAGCTCCGCCTCCGAGATCGCCGACCGCACAGCCAGCACCAGCCTCAGCAACCCGCCCACGAGCTCTGAGCTGAGCTCCGCCGCCAGCCTCTCCGACAGCAGCCCCAGGTCTCCACCGAGCTCCGTTGCCGTCGAACTCCGACAAGCCCTACCACCACGACCACCTCGTCCAGATCTGCAGCGCCCATCACCTCCCTCTCCGGCCACCTCCTCCTCCGGCCTTCACCGCCGCCCTCCCTCAGATCCGCCGAACTCCACGAGATCCAGCCGCCGCTCGCCTCCTCCGCCTGCAGCACCTCCGCCGTCCAGTCAGCCGCTGAGCAGCCGCCCAGCCTCGTCACGCCCAGATCCGCCGCCCAAGACAGTCGAGCTCCTCCTCATCCCCACCGCTGCCCCTTGTCGTTCTCCGGCGAACTCCCCGATCACCAGCAGCGAGCAACCCATCGCTGTAGAGCTCGCCACCAACCAACGCCTCCATCGCACGCCACGTGTTTGACGATATGCCGACGCAGTCCAGACCCGCCACAGACGTCGCTTGAGATCCGTCGTACCGCGTCCGCATCGGCGCCGTCGCCTCGTCGTCAGACCCCATGGTCTCGCAGGCAAGATCCTACTCCTCTTGACTTGTCAATTCAATTTTAGACATTTGAATTGATTATATGCATGTTAGACTGCAATATGATTATGCTATAAGATGATTTCTGTGGTATGTTACTACCTGCGTGGGATTGATTGACATGAATGACTGTGTGGAGTCTTGTTGTTATATCACCTAGTTGTTATCCAATAGGAAACTGTACATGAAAACGACTTCTGTCAAAGTATGATCTATAGGCGAGGTTTTAAAGCATGGCTGTACCCTTGATACCGATGTCCCGGTATGAGGTTTCCTTGATTATTATTATTATGGTATCGGTTGGATGATGCACACTTGATCGGACATGTTATGAGTCACGGTTGTTTTCATAGTTTTACAGAAGTTGATCCATGGTTACCCTGTGGTTAGTGCATAACATTTCATGTACAGTTACTTAATTAATCTGACAAACATGGGGTTTAAAGGGGAATTGGATGAAGAATATACCATTTATATAAACGGGCACATGCGCTTTCCTGTTATCGTGTTATTGTGTTATCGAGATATTTGGGCCAGAGGGCCAAGACTTGACTGGAAGGCGGCCCCCGGATAAGGCTTAAGGGGACCCGATTATATATTTGAAAATATTCTTCCCCAATTCAAATAACTTGTAAAACAAGAATAATATGCTTGAGTGACTTGATGGACCTTGTTGGTTATGTTGAGATGTGGACCGGTTGTATCTCTGTTCGGGATTAATATTTAATTGTCTATAATTTGAGACATAAGGTATATACATGAGGGTTTCCTTGTTTGGATTATTTCGCTCGACGTACTACGTCTCAAGTTGTAGATTTTTAAGTATTAATTCCATCTATTGTATGACCTTGTTGTGTGGATGATTATAGGATGGTTAGCTGTATGATCTTGTTACTCGGATGTTTATGTTTTCTCCTGATTGTTATACTCTAGTGATGGATTATATCTAGCTTGTTAGTATTTCAGTTGCATACTTCTATTGTTACTACTATCATCACATGTTTCTATTTATGTTATCGCTTTGGTCACTCTTCTATTATTATTACTACTGTTGCATCTGTTATTGCATTGGTCATTCGACCGTTCTATTTTCTTGTGGGGTCGGGTCTTGCCGTGCACCATGCACCTGACGTACACCTGTTTTCTCTGGTGTACGTCAGACTTAGGAGAAGAGCAGGTTCAGCAGGAGCTAGATGATTCTCAACAGGAGTGCCTTGAAGATGGTGTAGCAGAAGAAGCTGAAGCTTAGTTATTTGATCTTAGTTTTCTTTTTATAGCATTTCTTTCCGCTGGATCATTGTATTTTATATTTTTAGTATTTCGTTCAGATAGTCTTGTATAAGGGCATGTTTGACCCGTATTTTATGTCTGGGATGATATTCATTTGTGATATGTATTATTTTATTTTGAGTTGTCTTTATATTCTTGCTATTGTGATCGGGGACCTGTGACTTCGCTTTGTTTTATTCCTAGACGCTTAGCGTATTAGATTGAGAAGAAGAGGTCTAGCACTTATCTCTTCTCAGTCTAATACGTCGCGGGCTTGCTCGCGTTCCGATTCCCGGGTATTTTGGGAAGCGGGGCGTGACAGGTTTTAGTGGTGGCCCATGCAGGTCACGGTCTCGATCACGGTCCCGAGTCCTCACTAGTAAGAATATGATGGACAATTTAGATACATATCATATTTCATCCATAAGACCATTCTTGAGCCCTTATTTCATCATCTTGATATATTTCGTTTCATCCCTATCTTATCACTTTTGACTTCGGGACTTTCCATTGTTTCTTGTCTCGTCACTTCTTGACTCCGCTCTCGTTCCTTATCTCTGTCCTTGGATTCTTTCTTATTTTAATTCCGAGGACGGAATTTGTCTTAAGGGGGATAGAATGTAAGGACCAAGAATTTTGATACTAGTTAAAATTATTTTTTGGTA
>BQKN01065767.1:248745-278556 GCA_022839385.1 Asparagus kiusianus | reverse complement strand
CATATGCTTATTTGATGGCTTGGTTCGTCCTTCACCGTTCAGACATGATGTCAGTGCCGAACACCATAGACCACTCTGTTCCCCTGCTACAGTTGCTTGAGAATGGCAGGTGGGAGGGCCGCGGATTCTCTGACGTCAGACAGCAGCTGCAGGTCCACAAGTGTTGGGCATTCTCCACTTGTTTTCCGCAGTTCTCCGGCCGATACGGCGAGTGCTTGATAGATGATGAGAAGACGAGAGAGTACCGGACTCACTTAGACATCGGCTGCTTTAACTGGCTAGTGAACATTAGGCCCGGCTATCTGATCTTCCGGGTGAGGGATCAGTGCTTCATAGAGCCATATCTACCTTGCCGATTTGCTCGCCAGTTTGGCTATGATCAGCTCTACATCGGGAATCCTCGTCAGTAGTTTCGGACCCATAGTGGTTTGGTAGACGGTCTCCGTGCATGGTTGTGGACCGTGACTGGCTGTACCGGTGCTAAGTTCAGCCTCCCGAGTATTGACCGGCAGTTGAACCTTACTTTCTTGAGCTGCAAGTGGTTATTAGCAGCTAACAAGACTGTCCCCATGAAGCCGATTGCAGAGATAGAGGCTGAGGAGGCTTCTCAGCTTGATTCCCGTAGGATTCGGGAGAACGCTCGGGCACAGAGGATACGGAACAAGACTCGCCGGATTGATGAAGAGGGCCAGAAGACATTCCATTCCACAGACGAGGCTTCAGGTGGAGATCCTGAAGATTATGATGACTCTTCTGAGCGAGGTTTGTACTTCATCTTTTCCTCTGTCTTCCAGAATCATTGAACTAACTGTGGTTTGATGTTTCAGGGACCACAGCCGACCAGGATGAAGAGTTCCGTCCTCCTCCCCGGGCGAGACCTTCGATCCCCATTGCTAGGCGGAAGAGATTGGCCCGTAAGCCACGTGCAGCTTCCCGAGCCTCAGATATGGATCTGGCTGGTGACGATCCTGCTAATGACAGAGGTAACATCTATCCCGAGGACCATTCCCTTGGTTATTCAGCACATTGACTTATACTTTTCCATCTCTATATAGGAGTGCGTGGAGAGAGTCCCGATCCTATTCCTGTCTCTCCCGATGAGTTTGACCCACCACCCCCTGTAGAGAGGCCTACAGGGGTTGCTGTCATCAGAGAGGAGGTTAATGTAGGACCTGATTCCGTGAATCAAGGTACATCTAACATTGACAACGTACTTCTTTAGATAATACACCAATGAATTTGGGGTATCCTCTAACTGTTTTCTGCTTCTTGCTCCTTCAGATAATTTGCAGGAGGCGAATCTTGGAAATGAAGAGGCTGATGCGCCCAGGAAAGGTAATTCATTCCCATTGGTTGTGGTCTCTTCATTCTTCTTTGGCACTTACATTCTTTTATGTCAGATTTCTCCATTGATGATTTTGACGAGGGAAGCTTGTTTACGGACACTCCTATGATGCGCTACATATATAGCTCTCCTCAGATCGATGACCAGTTACCAGGGGATATGTTTTCTGAGCCCGCTTTCGCTGAAAATCCCGAGGATGGTTCCTTCGAAAGTATGTGCCTCTTTTTGAGTCAATTATAGGACTAGCCAATTTTGACTAATACGGCTATAATGAGACGCCTCTGTGAATTCCGTTTTGAATTTGACAGGAGCTTTTGCTGAGGAAAATCCTATTGAACCAGCTACGAGACCAACTCCACCAGTTGATACATCTACAGCCGTCACATCTTCACCACTACCCCCAGCGGCTCGGGAAGGTATGAATTAAGTAGCTGAAAGTATTACTCATTTATTTCTCAAGGCCACTTTTGACGAATTTTTCCTTCTTTATGTAGGGGTTTCTTCTCGGCTCCATGTCCTTGTGAAGGAGTTGCTATCAGATAACGATCCTGAGAAGATCGTCATCTGTATAGAAGTCCGCTCCTTCTTCTCCTTCGTGAATGCTATGATTGGCAAGCTCTTCCACGATGGACTTTCCCTTCCCCAGTTCAAGCCTTTCCTAGATCCCAGAATTAATTCAATAAGAGAAGCAGGATATCCAGATCTGGCGAAGGCTATAGTCGACGACCTCGACTGTTTAGAGCGTGAGCTTCAGACATTTCGTGAGCTCCGGGATGCAGGTGCCTCCTCCTTTATTGCTGTTGAGCTGGATGCTCGCCTACAGTCACTGCGCGAGACTCAGATGGTTGCTGAGCTCGAGATTCAGATGCAGCGGGACCGAGTAGATCGAGTTGGGACCGACCTTACTGCTAGATTGTCTTCGCTTGCCGAGCTCGACCTTTCTGTTACCTCTTGTGCGACCGAGATAGACCAGCTCAGAAGAGCACTCCGTGAGAAGGAGGGGGCCATGGATATTCTTCAGATGACGAGAGCACAGGCTCAGCAGACCTGCACTGCTGTATCTGATGAGTTGACATCCTTGAGGCAAAAGCTAGTCGAGACAGAGGAGATTGCTTCGAAGACTTCAGCCACCACTGAGGATTCTATCAGAGCTGAGCTTAGACAAGCTTATGATGAGAAGCTGTCTAAGATTAGTCAGCAGATTTTTGACCATGGACATGATGTATGATTTTGTTTACTGAGTACTCTGACTTTTGATTCTCTTTTAGTGACACTGGTCTTTTTATCTTTATTATGATTCGTCATTCCGTTTGAAATGATTGACCACAATACTCATAGGATTTTTGGCAAACCCTCAGCCATCAACGGGTTTGATATGCCTTTACCGACCACCGTTTGAGTCGGGCTAGCATGCGAGTTGTTTAAATCCGTTCGCATGTAACGTTATGCTCAGAGATTGAATTCTCTGAGACTTTGTGCTATGATGTCGAATACATAGACTTCACCATTGTTACGGGAATAGGCTACCCGGCGACACGTGTGAGGTGTTGGCTTTAGGATTTTTGGCCAACCCCCAGCCTCTAATGGATTTGATTAGCCTTTACCGACTACCGTTTGAGTCGGGCTAGCGTGCGGATTGTCTAAATCCGTTCCGCACATGACGTTTAAGCTAAAAGAGTTAACTCTTTTAGTGCTACGATATTGAATACGTAGACTTTGTCTTTTTCCTGTGAAAAGACTAAACAGCAACGTTTATGAGACGTTGACTTAGGATTTTTGGCAAATCCTCAGCCTTCAACGGATTTGATGTGCTCTTACCGACTACCGTTTGAGTCGGGCTTACATGCAGATTGTTTTAATCCGTTCCGCATGTGACGTTGCGCTAAAGGAATAAACTCCCTTAGACTTCGTGCTACAACTTCGAATGTGTAGACTCTGCCATTGTTATGGGAATAGGCTACCCAGCAACGTGTATTAGACGTTGGCTTATCCCTATTTAGGCTTTGGGACAAAGGACCCCGGAGTCAGACTCTGGTATCTTTTTCTACGGATAAAGACCAAACCGGCGACGCGTGTTAGGCGTCGACGTATCCTTTCTTAGGATTCAGGATAAAATTCCCCATGCGTGTGAGGCATGGATTTCGGTGTTATTAATAACAACCTGCCACAATGTTGAATATGCGGACGAGTGTTCTTTTTAACGGTTAAGAACTAACCGGCCGCGCGTGTTAGGTGCGGACTTATCCTTACTTAGGTTTCAGGATAAAATACCCCAGAATCGAACTCTGGTGTCTTTTTCAATCGGAAAAAGACTAAACCGGCAGCGCGTGTTAGGCGCAGACTTATCCCTGCTTAGGTTTCGGGATAAAATACCTAAGATGAATCCTAAATTGGAAAAGAGTTGGTGTGGGAAAGGAAGAATTTTATATTCTGTTTCCCGAGCAAGGAAGGAAGAATTTTATATTCTGTTCCTTGATTCTGAAAAGGAAGAATTTTATATTTTATTTTCAGGGAAAGAAAGAAACTAGAAGTGGGATCTCCACTCCGAGAATCCGGAAGATCTAGATAAACTTACCTTTTATAGGATTGGTTATCTGATCGAAAAATGAGCTCTTCGTTTATCGAAGTGAAATTTCAACTTCGGTTATAACCATGCGACAGTTTAACCAAAGAGAAAGAAATGGAGTTCTTTCGTTTATTGAAAGAGGACTCCGGACTGAAAGAGGACTTTTTCGGTGGACCCACTGTCAATTGAAATCGATCAGTGAGGGATTTTGGTGGAAAATAAATTTGGGTTATTCTCTAGAATATTAAGTGTAATATTCTTCGAGGAACTTCCCGATAAATGAGTTGTCCTGAACGTACTAGGGATAGTACTTTTTCAGGAACTTCCCATTTATTGGCATTAATTGCCTGATACCCTCTAAAGAAATTAAGCGGTAAGCACCGTTTGAATAAACTGTGTCTATTACAAATGGTCCTTCCCACTTAGGTTCGAATTTACCTTTCTTCTTAGAGGTGAGGATTATTGGTCGACGAGCAGCGAGGACCAGATCTCCTTCCTTGAAGCTTCTTTGGCGAACCCTTTTGTCAAAAGCTCTGGATATCCTGGCCTGATAGAACTCAATGTGTTGTTGAGCTTCCAAGCGCCTTTCGTCCAGCCTTTTGAGTTCTTCGAGACGCTTCTGATGCTGCTCTTCGGTCGTCATCTCCGTTGCGAGAGCGATCCGAAGGGAGGGGATTTGAATTTCTAGGGGTAGCACAGCTTCACATCCGTATACCAACGAATATGGGGTAGCTCCCGTGGGTGTGCGTATGGTAGTGCGATAAGCCCAGAGTGCTTCTCCGAGTTTATCGTCCCAATCTCGCTTGTTGGTCTTCACGAGCTTTGATAAGATCTTGATGATCGTTTTATTGAAAGCCTCAGCCAATCCATTAGCGGCAGGGTAATAAGGTGTCGACGAAACATCTTGGATCTTGAATTTGTCACAGAACCTGATGAAGGCGTTGCTTATGAATTGCGGACCGTTGTCATGAATGATCCGCCTCGGCACGCCGTGTCGGTATATGACATGATGCTTGATGAAGTTGATGATATTGTTCGTCTTCACTTCTTTAAGCGGAATGGCTTCAGCCCACTTTGAAAAGTAGTCGGTGATAGCGAGAATAAATCGATCACCTTTGACTGAAGGAGGAAAGATAGGACCGACAATATCCATACCCCATGTCTCGAATGGCCAAGACGTGATTGATGTGTGTAATCGCTCCGGTGGTTGGTGCATATAATTCGCATGCACTTGACAAGCGTGACATTCTCGGGCGTACTCGATCGCGTCGCGAACCATTGTTGGCCAGAAATATCCCATTCTTCTGATTCGATCATATAGCTTGGGACCAGGCTGATGTGCACCGCATTCTCCTTCATGTGCTTCCTTAAGAACTTCTTTTGCTTCTTCGTTCGAAAGGCATCGGAGGACTAAGTCGTCATATCCCCGGCGATATAACGTACGGGTCTCGGTATTGTAAAAGAATTGTGGTGCTCTTCGGCGAATAGATTCTTTTTCCTTTAAATCCTCTGGCAAGATGCCATATTGGACGTAATCAATGATGGGAAAGTGCCAATCTCGGGACTCAGACCCAATTTGGGTTGAGTTCACCTCTTTGGCGTTTACATTTCTATCTTCTTCCTCTTCGATATCCATATCGTATATGGGTACGCAGAGTTGGTGTGATCTTACTATGACTAGCAGTTCAGTTTCGGGCGGTTGCGCGAGTGATACTGCTAGTGCTGCCAGTGCATCTGCATGAGCGTTCTGGAGACGCGGGATATATTCGATATAGAATTCTTCAAAAGAATCTGCCATTCTGACGGCCTCCTGGTGGTATGGAATCAGGTCTGGGTTCCTGACTTCATACTCTCCACGGACTTGGTTGACGATCAATTGAGAATCTCCAAAGGCTTCGAGATATTCAACCCCCAGCTCCTTGGCGAAACTGAGTCCAATGATGAGCGCGTTGTATTCGGCTACGTTATTGGAACATGGGTTCGTCAACGAATAAGCTCGGGGCATTACGTGCTTCCCTGGGGAAACTAAGACAATTCCAACTCCGGAGGTGACTTTAGGACATCCAGGGGTTACTGCCTTATTAACTGCTCTCGAAGCACCATCGAAGTATAGCTGCCATACTTGTTGGTGTGATGTGGTATTAACCTCGTGGGTTTCATCCGGCAAGTCATCGTATACTTCAACCGTATCTGTTGTCGGGCTTGCCGCCAAAAGGTCACAAATCGCTTGTCCTTTGACCGACTTCTGCTGTTTGAAGTGCAGATCATACTGGGACAAAAGAAGGGCCTACTTTGCTAACCGCCAATTCATCGAACCTGGTTGAGTCATGAACACCCGTACCGGATTAACATTGGCAATGACGTAAATCGTCTGGCCTACCAAGTAATGTCGCATCTTCTGTACTGCGAACACCAATGCGAGACATTCTTTCTCGATCATTGGATACCAAGACTCGGCGCCTATCAAGGTCCTACTTAGGTAATAAACTGCCTGTTCGTGACCATTATCATCGTCTTGTGCTAATAAAGCACTTACCGAATGGTTCATCGCCTTGATGTAAATCAAGAACGGTTTACCTGATTTTGGTGCAATAAGAACAGGGGGATTCATCAGATACGCCTTGATATCTTCGAATGCCTTCTGGCAAGCATCGTCCCAAATAAACGATACGCCCTTCTTGTTTAGCTTAGAGAATGGTTGACACTTCCCAGAAAGATTTGAAATGAATCTCCGGATATACGCCAAACGCCCTTGCAATCCTCTGAGTTCTCTTAGATTCTTCGGGGGTTGCAATTCATTTATCGCCTTTACCTTGTCTGGGTCGATATGTATACCCTTGGTGGTAACGACGAATCCAAGGAATTTTCCGCTGGACATTCCGAGGAAGGATTTTATGGGATTCATCTTCAATTGATGACTCCGCATGAGATCAAACATTGTTCTCAAGTCCTTGATGTGATCTTCTTTGCTGCGGCTTTTTACCACTAAATCGTCAACGTAGCATTCAACTGTTTTCCTGAGGTGTTTCTGGAAAATCTTAGTCATCGCTCGTTGGTATGTGGCACCTGCGTTCTTCAGACCGAACGGCATCACCGTGCAGCAGAAGACACCGAGGGGCGTTCTGAATGCTGTATGCTTTTCGTCATCGGGATGCATCTTGATTTGATTATACCCCGAAAAGCCGTCCATGAAAGACATTCTCTCGAATCCGCACGTATTGTTGATGATGACGTCCGTGATTGGGAGAGGAAAATCGTCTTTTGGACATGCTTCATTCAGGTTCCTGAAGTCGATGCAAATCCTGATTTTGCCATTCTTCTTCATGACTGGGACGATATTGGCTAACCAATCTGGATGCTGCTCCTCCCGGATAAACCCTGAGTCGATCAATTTCTTGACCTCTGCCTCGATGGCTTCCATAATCTGCGGACGAAACCGTCTTTGTTATTGCTTGACAGGTTTAGCATCCGGCTTGATGTCGAGGCGGTGCATAGCCACATTGGGGTCAAGCCCTGGCATGTCCTCGTAGTTCCACGCGAAGACGTCGATATATTCCCTGATAAGGGCAATCAACTCCTCCTTCTCGTCTGATGGAAGACTACCGCTGATAAATATGGGTTTTGGATTGGCCTCATCGCCCATGTTAACTTGGATTACTTTGTCTTCGGTGGGTGGCTCTCTTTGTTCGAACCTATCACCATATTGCATGTTTAGGTGATGAACCCATGGGTCCTCCCACGTTGGCATTTGGTCGTCGTCCTCCAACGTAGACGGATCAGCTGTAGTCATGTTCGACATTAAGGCCTTAAACATTTCTCCCAAACTTGTGTCGGAATCTTCAGCTGACGAATCTAGCAAGTACCGATCCTTGGCTTTGTTAGCAATTTGATCTATGATTTGCCAGCCACATTCGTCATATGACGAAACGTAGCCTAAGCCCCTCTTGTGACGATAATAGCCCTCCGGTTTACCCTTTGGTACATATGCTGCTTTGACTGAGACACGGGAACCTCGATCGAAGTATAGACCTTCTCCGAGTGTGAAATCATATCCTTGTCTTTCCATGAGCTTGCGCGCTTCTGGACTGTACTTAGATAAATGTAAACCAGATTTGTCACCATCTTCATCCTCTCTTAGGAAATGATCTGGCACCGGAAGATTTTCTCCTTTACCGAAGATCATTTCTTTTTGTCCCCCTATTTTGGCGGGAATAATCTGAGTTGTTCCGAAAGAGTGTTGGAGACGCTTCTTCGTTACATACGACGATCGGAGTGGCATACATAATTCGGGATTATCGTATAATCCCTTTATCACATCATCAAAAGACAAGGAGTACTCTAAGCCATTATTTATTTCAAGTTCGGCAAGCTGCCAGTTACAACCGCCATCTGACGACTGTTCGTCGTCGAGATTGATTACAAAGGGTACAATGTCATTAAAAACAAAACCACCATTGTAATCGAATTCGGCCTCGGAATCAGCTTCTTCCCCGCTGTCCGTGCCTTGGACCGATGGTTCTGTATCGGATTCGTTACCATAAAGGAGAGAATCTGTGAAGTAGTTCTCGTACCCTTTGAATGGCTGCTTATCCGCGACCACCGTCCTAACTCTTCCATCAGTGTCGACATATTTCAAACACTGATGTAGAGTGGAGGGGACTATAACTTTACTATGGATCCAAGGCCGACCCAATAGTAAGTTATAGGATGTCTCAGCATCAATCACGTAGCACGTGACCTCCGTCTTTAAATCGCCCATTTGGCATTTTATCCGGATTTTACCCAAAGGTCTTGACCCGCTGGTGTTGAATCCGTATATGACTGTGCCTGTAGACGCCAACTTGCTGACTGGAATGCCAAGGCTGTGCATCAGTCGAAGTGGCATAATACTCACAGCGGAACCCGGATCCACTTGGATTCGGTTAACTTCGCTGGAGCCAATATACCCGACGAAGTACAGGGGCCGATCGTGATTTGAATTCTTCGTCTGCATGTCCTCTTTGGTAAAGGTGATGCAGGAAATTTTCTTGGCTGCCACATTACACTGTTGGGCTGACAGTTCTAGTTCCTCGGGCGCTGGTTTGATTCGAGTAAGGAACACCTCTGAATCGGCCAGGGCTTCTTGCAAGGCTTCTCTAGTTTCCTTAGATAGCCGCAGCAATTCATAAAGTGTTATCCTTGCTGGAATGTTGGCTAGCTGAGCCATGATGTCGAAGACACGCGGATTTTTTGAACTTCCCGGTTTATCTCCTCCAATTGGACGACTGAAGCGAGACTGCTTCGGGTTCTGAACCTCTTGGGATCCTTTGTCTTTCTGTTTATCTGCCGGCTGTCGTCGAACATCTTCAGCCGGTTTGGGAATTGGGATCACCCCCATCTCTGTGAGAGTCTTGGCTGGTCCCTGTTTTGTCACTCCTAGCTTAGCTGCTTGTTCATTATGTGACGGATAGTTGAAGTGGTATTGGTTCCCGCTTCTGGTGGTGAAGACTTCTTGTTCATCTTCAGAAAGTGGGAAAGCTAGGATTCCTTCGTCATCTTTTCCTGGGATGGCGGAAACTCCGTAGCAAGACTTTCCTTTCCCTTTAGATTTCTTCGTGGATGACGATCCGGCCCATTGTTCATCTTCAATCAGGTCGGGGTGAACCCAAAGGATTTCGCCGTTCGGGGCCGTGTGTGGCACTAGTCCCTTTTGGCGCTGTCCGTGCGGGTCGTCATTTACCGTCTTCATCCCAACTTTGGTGACACGCTTCGGCTCAAACCAAGCTGTAGGTACTGATCCAAAACTAATCGACACCGCATTTGCTCCTACATTCTTGGTCGGTTTTGGAGTTATGACTCCTACATCGATCAACGCCTGGATCTTGTCCTTGAGGTGGTAGCAGGACTTCGTAGGGTGGTGGACCGCTCTGTGATACGCGCAGTACCTCGGGTCTGTCACTTTAGTGGCCCCTTCATGATCCACAATCGCCGGCAGCTGGATCTTGTTGTTCTCCAACAAATATTTAAAGATGCCGGGAACTTCGTCATCTTTGAAGGAGTAGATTTTGGGAAACCTCGGCTCCGAAGACTTTTGCTTCTGAGACCGCTGCTGCCAATGTGGCTGTGATTGCTGTGGAGCTCGTTGCTGCTGCTGCTGTTGCTGAGGTTGCAATTGAAAGGTTTGGTTAGCATCAACAGCATTAACCTGAGCTTTACCTTTTCCTTTCTGGTTGAAATTCTGCTTCGGAGGGTTTGTAGCTGGTTGGCCTCTCTCCGCCTTCTTCCTCCTGAGGAATCGCTCAGCTTGCTCGCCTCGGACCTTCAAGTCCTTCCATGTCTTGGATGGAGCTGTGCCCATTGCTTCCAAAACATCCAGCGAGAGGTTGTTGTGGCAGGTCTGAAGAATGAACTCCTCGCTGATCGGGTCCCGGCAATTCATCGTCTTATTCCGGAACCTTTTGACGAAGACTTCGACCAATTCTCCGTCCTTCTGCTTCTCATCGAGCAATGTCCCGATAGAGATTTCAGTGTCGTCGTCGAAGAAATTCACAAGGAATTTGGTCTCCATGTCGTCCCAGCTGTTTATGCTTCCTGGCTTGAGGCGACGATACCAATCGAAGGCAGCTCCGCGAAGAGTGCCGACGAATGACCGCACCATCAGAGGCTCATTACCCGAGATGACTCCCAAGTGCGATTTGAAATAAATCAAATGCTGAGTTGGTGAACCCATCCCATTAAACGGCGTGAAGTTGATTAGACTAAACTTTGCCGGATATGGGATCGATTCCCACTCTCTTGGGTAAGGACAGGGAATGCCCGTCTTTTTAGTCTCTTGAGCAGAAATCAATGTATTGATTTTGCTTTCGAGGTTCTTAATTTTCAGGCTTTCACCTATGTCTTCGCTAGCATTATCGTTACCACTCCCTGGGTTAATGGGAGGGTTATTGACGTTGCGAGCTTCATTTGTATCTTCATCTTCCAAGTTGTTCTGGTTTTGACGACTTGGTTCCCCTTGTTGGTTCCTTAATGCTTGGATCTGTTGGTCATGCATCTCTCTCATGTTCTGCATGGCCATCTGCATCTCAAACCGAAAGGTTTCCTGTTGTTTGGCAATGGCATCTTCAAGCATCTTGGCCACTTGCTCCGCGCTTATCATGAACGACTCGCGGGGTTGTCCTTCACTGGACACAGTATTGTCAGACGCAACGGCTGAGCCAGCGTCTGATTCTTCGTCTTCTGAAGGTACTCTTGTCCGGACCCTACCGTACGTTCCTCGCTTGATGGCCCTAGACTGTAAACGGGTCCTGGGTCGGGATGCCTCTGGAATCGTCTCGGGGTTATCCTGAGCCGATGTTCCTCTGTTGGTCATGTTGACAGTGACCCTTGAATGTTCACCGTCCTCGACCATCGTTCTTTTTCTTCGGAAACGCCTGGGCCTTGGCTTTGGCGCTTCATTGCTGAGTCTCTCGAACACGGAAACTCTTTCGGGGACTGTCTTTACACAGTTGCACTCAGACAGTACTGCCCGAATAAGTTTTGAACACGGACATTGAGCTTCAAACCTCTGAGGGCTTCTCTTTCTGGATTTGCTCGTACCCGCAACACGATAGTACAGCTCGTCCGTTTGAAAGTCGGAGCAACCTATCGTGTGTGGGCACGATTTCTTAGGTATAATGTCATCGTCCTCGGACGACAACATTTCCTTCTGAGGATTAATTGCCTTTTTCGGGCTCTCGAGAGTTATACGCCTCGAAACGCGTCTTCGTGGACGTGAATCTTCAGCGGAATCTTGCACTTGAATGCGCAAAGTTGTACGCTTGGGTGCCACAGTTTTCTCCAAGTGTTGAGGGTTACGGCGACCCCCAGCGTGTTGCATTGTTGTGGGCTTCTTCATTGGCCCCAAGCGTTCTTGAACTGGAGCTTTACCTCGTTCCTTCGGAAGTGGACCGAGTCGCTCCAAAACGGATTTTTTCTTCTGGGATGGTCCTGCGGGATCTCCCAGGGCAGTTGCGGCAATCATCGGCTGTTTGGGTTGCTTTGCCGGGTGTTGAATCTTTGGAGGCTGCGGGTCTTGCTCCTTAGCCTGAACCGCTTCAGACTTTGGCCTCCAAACCTTGCGAGTTGGTGGCGGCTTCTTGACCACCTCCTTCTGCAGCTTCCGACGGGCTTCTTCAGCTTTGGCCCGTGCTTGCGCCGATAATGCGCGGCGTTTGCGGATGCGCTCCTCCAAAGTCGAGCGATTCCGTTTGACACGGACCCACTCCATAGTTGATGGTTTAGAGGAACCACCCTGCATTTGCTGTTGAGGCTGCTTGCCTCGTTTGTTCTTCAGATCCGCATGATAGCGGACCCCGTCAACGGACTCAAGGGCCTTGGCGAATTGCTTCGCGAGGCGTTGACGCTGCCTCTGGCGGGCTCTCTTGGAGAGAGTCACCACGCCTTCAATGGCGGATTTGACCTTCTTTGAGGTCGGTAGGGCCTCACTCAACGCAGCTTCGGCGTCGATTGGGGTGAGGTCGTCGTTGGTGGCTTCAACTTCATCGCACCAACGCACATTTCTCCTAGAGGAGAGCTTTTGGGACTTCTTGGACTTGGGGGAGGAGGTAGATCCGGACGAGGAGACGTATTCCTCGTACTTCTGTTGGTCGAATTCATACTCGACCTCCTCCACAACCGGGATCGAGATCCGCGGCTACGACGCTCCAGCTTCGGCAGCGAAGCTGTTGGCTCCCACTGTGGTCGCCAGATTGTTCGCGTGGAAAATCGTGTTCTTCTTCATTGAGGATTCCATTACAAACTTTGAAAACAACTTTATACGTTTTACAAATATCCGGTCTTTTTATAAGAGCCGGTTACAATGGAGATCGAAATAAAGAAAGAAACAAAAAATTACAACTTTCCTTTGAACAGATCGCGAGCTCCTGTTTTGCGGTCGCTCGCTTTGTGGGGTTCTTTGCCTGCACCGGGGTTATGTGCCGTGGACCACCGCGTGATCTCGATCCAAACAGATCTACGACGTATTACGGGTACTATCTCGCCAAGGAGATAATAGCCGGGAGGGATCGTTTCGCCAAGGAAACGACCGCTCGAATCTCGGGATCAAAGGCCAAGCTTTGATCCGGAGTATAGGGACGTAGATCTGAGGATTAGCTCTTTCGAACTCCTGCCTTTTTTAGTTGGTGCAGGTGCTCGCCAAAAACCGAATCCGAGGGTCCAAGTCTTCAAGCCTTCAAACTCCGAGTTGAGATGACAATCCGGCAGAGTTTCGGCTCTTCAGAAGTTCCACCAAAAAGTCCTCCAAACTGAACAATCACCCCCCTTATTTATAGCCTCTCTGAACTGTGCGTTTGTGCACAAGAGAGAGGGGGGGGATGTCGGGCCACCTCAGGGTGGCTCGGCTCATGCCGAGCCACCCTGAGGTGGCTCGGCCTGAGCCGAGCCACCTCAGGGTGGCTCGGCCACCGAGCCACCCTGGGGTGGCTCGGCCCAAGCCGAGCCACCCCGGGTTGGCTCGGCTCGAGCCGAGTCCCCTGGTGTGTTTCGTTTTCCGTCGTTTTCCCGTTGTTCGGTTGTGTCCGTGATTCGGTTGTTCGTTTGATTTGTTCGGGTTCTTGATTTGATAGCCCGATTCCTCATTTGGCAGTAAATCCGCCTCGGTGTTTGAGTTCAAGTCCATTTTGTTGTTGGACGACTCGTTAACTTTCTGAACCGTTGGATTGGTTCCACACGCGAACGCATCCCATTGCTTGCGTGCCTCATCGCCTCGTTGGCTTGTTTCGTCGCTCGAACGTCCGTTGATTTGTCGGTTCCTTGTGTCGAGCTATGCTAAGGGACCTATAGGCAGTTTTATACGCCTACAGTACTCATTTTTACTTAATATTTGAATAAGGGTGGCAAGTCAGGAAATCCACCTGATGTGGCAAAACTATTTCATGAAACTCGAAAGAAAGCTAATGAAATACTAGATACTGGGGATCAAGATAAATATGTAAGTAGAATATGTGTTGAAGTTTGATAATGATGCATTATATAGTACTAACATATGAATTTAATTTTTATAGGATGAAATTGTTCAAGTCAAACAAGCAAACCCTTCACTTTCAGACATTGAGATAGTTGAGAAAATCTGGGGGAAGCAATCTCATGGTCACATCACTGTATTTGGTGGCGGGACTACTTTAAAAGATTTAAGAAGACCGCTCCCTAGTCGATCTGATCTAGAAGCACTGGTTATATAAGAAAAGAGAAAGAACAAGATGCTTCAACAACGCTTAGATGAGCAGGAGCAACAACAACAAATGATGTCTGAGTTGGAGTCACAAGTGAAAGCTATGCAAGAACTTTTTTTAGGCAATCACCTTCATTGACTCCTTAAACTTGAGAACATGTGCAGGACTAGGTAATTATTTTTTGTAAAATCTCTTATATACTTTTATGATTGACTACATGAACTAAAAAATATGATTTTTACTTAATAAGATAATATTTGCTTAATTGATATTTCTTAATTATGTGATTTTTTTTAAAATTTTCCAGGCTACCCATGCAAGATTAGGAGGGGGATAGCTCGAGTCTTCTTTTGGCGACGATTATTAGAGATGAAAGAATGTGTCTTCCCCAAACTTTTATTTTAATTTGTTTTAGATAGTTTCATGTATTTTTCTTTGGAACAATTAGGATATTAACTCTTGTTATTAGTATTGAATATTTGAGGATGGTGGAATTTTATTTATTGATGTTATTAATGAATGAAATTTTTAATTTTCCTCTTATTTATTATTGAGTATTTTTAATAAATTTTTGTTGTGAATCTTAGTGTTAGGTTGAGAATAATATGATAGTTGCCTATGAATGGAAAAAGTATTATTAGTGTATATTAGAAATTTGTAGTCTACAATGACGGTTTTATAAACCGTATTTTGTTCATCAACGAAGGAAAATCACCGTCGTTGATGGGTTACTAATTACCCATTATGAGGTCTTTTACGACGGTATCCAACCGTCATTAATTAGTCTTCAACGATGGGAAAATATCCCCGTAACTAATGGTAACGACGGGAAAATATCCCCGTAACTAATGGTAACGACGGGAAAATATCCCGTCGCTGATGGTAACGAAGGGAAAATATCCCCGTCACTGATATTAATGACGGTAATATGTTCCGTCGTTAAAGACTCTATAACGACGGGTAGTATATCCCTTCGTGACCCTTTAGCGAAGAAGGCTTCAACGACGGGTGACGAAGGGATTTTTCCCCGTCGTTAGCATACAATAACGAAGGTTTTCATCTCTTTAACGAAGGGAAATCCCTTCGTTAAAGATGTAATTTCTTGTAGTGATTCTAATCCAAGTTTGTCTAACGTGGTCCCTAAAACTTTCAATGTCCCTAATACTTATATAGGAAAATTAATTAATATTATTAATTATTTATTTATATGTCACTCTAAGTTTGTCTAACTTGGTCCCTAAAACTTTCAATGTTGTTGTAAAACCCTGCATCATATTAATTATTACTAATGTATAATAATATATTAATAGGAAACATGTTGATAAATTATATATGGAAAGAGTGAAAACATAGAATTATTCTAAAATTCCACCATGACACTCATATAGCAAAAATACAAAGAGTATTACTGCGTTTAGGTAACGGGACAAAAGGTACAAACATGTAATTTTACAAAACATTAGGATATTTAAGTGCAGCAAGATACAAATGGAGGTGTATAACTTTTATACTATAAATTAATTACAAGTTTGTCCAACTTAGCCCCTAAACCTTTCAATACTATTGCAAAACTCTACATCATAGTAATTATCACTAATGTATAATAATATATTAATAGACAACTGCATGTTAATAAATTCGTTATGGAAAGAGTAGAAAATATAGAATTATCATAGCATTATACCATGACACTCATATAGAAAAATTACAAAGAGTATTCTTGCGTCTAGATAAAAGGATAGAAGGTACAAACATGCAATTTCGAAAAATATTAGGATATTTAAGTGCAACAAGATACAATCGGAGGTATATAACTTTCATAAATTATAAGGCATTTAAGTTCAATTAAGTCTATAGAGATTTAAAACCTTTGTTAACCACAAATAATTATATGTGGTCCTATTGATTAATAATATTCATCATATAATATGAGGCCAGATGCTTAGCTTATATTTATATAGTAGAGGAGATGTAGAAAAAATAAAGCATCATACTTTAAATAATCCTGAGATTTTAAATTATTTCCTAATATTATATGCATTGCTTAGAAAACTTTAGAAGAGGCTTTTCGAAGGACTGCTATAAAGTGTTGGACATCAGATAAATATTAGACAACTATAATCTATGATGTCAGTTTGTAGAAATCTGGGATATGTAAAAAATACCAGGTGTCATATGAGATAATATTCATACATAATATAACATTGTAAGTTATAATCTAACATATTAATAAATTTTAAATATAAGAATTTGCATGAAAATATATGCTTAAAATGTGAGAGAGCCGAGAGTAGAGAGATTTGGGAGACGAATTATGACTTTTGTGGCTTTCGTGGGTTTTGCTTTTGGTTCCTAGATATGACCCAAACCCTAGCTCATAATCAAATTAAAAATGACTTGATTTTGTCGATATCTTCAAATGGATGCATCGACCAATATTTTTTATAATGATCAATATATCAGAAAAAATCCCCAAATAAAAGAAAACAATACAAAACCATAAATATTATCGAGTAAAGTCTTTAACTAGATATATCAGCCAATATAGCGATATATCGGTCGGTATTTATTGTCTATAAGAGCAATATTTAAAGATAATTTAGATATAAGTTCCTTGATTATAGATCTCTAATAAATTTATATCATTCCCTCAAAATATTGAAATTGCTTATAATTTAAGGGACTAATATTGAATTATTAAAAACTTGAGGGGTAAAAATGTGAACAAGCTAAAATTTAAAAAAGTGTTTTTTTTTAAACTCTCTCGGCTATGGGGATTGTCACAAAAAAACCACTCAATTGATTTAATTTGGCAAAACATCCTAGCTATGAGGGTGTTGTAGATAACCTCTCTTAACATTGGTGCGATTTTAAAAAGCACCCCACGACTATAGCGTGTATCGTAAAAACTCTCTTGAACGTTTATGCTTCTCTCAACAAAACCCCTTAACATAGTTACTTGAATATATGATTTGGAGAAAATATCCTCTTGAAGAAAGCTATTTTAGTTTAAAAACTCTCAACCGATAATAAAAAGATCACGACCAATTTATAATTCTTTTTCCTTCTACATCTCCTCTTTATCTTTAATCTAGCAAAAATCAAGCTAATTCTTTTATGGTTGAGGGATATTTTGGTTATTCTAAATTAAATACTTGTCATATAAAAGATTAGACTCAATGATATTAGTTCTGAGTGGTTAAGTGAGAAAAGTTTATAGTATTAAATCAAAAAATTGAATTTGAGAAAGATTATCAGTTGAGAAAGATTATCTACAACATCCCAAATTTGATGAAGATTTACTTAGTTTCAAGTCATCAATTTTCTTGGCCAAAGGGGATCGTTCTCCTGCAGATCTAGGAGCTTTGTCCACATCAGAGGTGAATAACATCTTGCCCAATTTCACACCCCTTTTGTTTTTCATGTTTTATTGAGTTTTAATCCGGTTTTAATCAAGCCTAAATCGTATTTTATGTATAAGTTATAGATCATTATGGCATGTGATGCAAAAATCAAGTATATCATCTTTTAAAAGCTCACCAACGAATTGTAATTAAAGAGATCTAGATCTGAAAATGGTTAATAAGAGTTAATCCCGTTTTACTGTTTTAAAAACATTTAAATCATGTTTATATATATGTTAGGATCTTGGTGATGAAATTTTTCACGTTTAAATTCGTTGCTTATTGCCATATGACAATTAAAAATGTTAGATTTTTGTTAACATAGAAAATTATCAAGTCTGAATTCATTTCGAGGCTGACAAAAACCCTAACTGGGCTTCTGTCTGTTTCACGGTCGACCGCGGTGGACGTGGCGGTCGACCACTGGGCGCGCAGAAGGGCAGAGTTTGTTTGCCCTCTACGCGGTCGACAGCGGTGGGCGCGGCGGTCGACCGTGAGACGTTTAGTTGAGCAGCAAAGTTTTTGCTCTGTGCGCGGTCGACCGGAGTGACCTCTGTGGTCGACCGTCACACAGTTTTGAGCCCGGTGAGTTTCTGCTCTGTGCGCGGTCGACCGGAGTGGCCCCTGCGGTCGACCGCTACACAGTTTTTGTGCACTGTTGGTTTTGTGATATATTCCGTGTGTTCGAGGGATTTGCCTCGATTATCTGATATTAGATTTCAGTTTTACTATATATATCTATGCATGATAGATGACCTGAGACACCGGTTTAGAATCGCACACCAAGATACGTGTGAAATTCGTTTAAGTATATCTTTTCACGTATCTCATCGATGTTTTCACAGTTTGTTCAGTTCTCCTGTTGGACTATAATCCATTGAAGTCCTCGTGTTGGACTATAATCTATTTTAGTTCTCGTGTTGGACATTTACCCACTTGGTCCATGTGATAAGCAAACTATATTACTCCAGTCTATGTGTTGGGCATTCACTATATCTAGTTCATGTTTTGGACACCTGTCTTAACCTCGAATATGACTTTCTACATGAGTTTATGACATGACACTTATGTAGGTTATAATATGACATAGTGTTTAAGTTCTGAGATGGGTTGTATTTCTCTTTAGGGATTGTTTGTTTGCCTAAAAAAAGAGGGAAATCAAAGAAAATGAAACCTATTTCTAAGAAAAATAGGTCTTAGGATTGTTTGGTTGGCTAATAAAAAGAAGGAAATCAAAGAAATGAAGATGAGATGAGATGAGTTGTCACCTTATTATAGGATGATGTGAGTGATTTTTTAAGAAAACTTGTTTTGATATTGTTTGGTTGGCGAAAAAATAAGGAAATGAATTATAAGAAACCTACTTCTTGTAATAGGTTGTTTTCTTTTGCTTGGTTATTTCTTAAAAATAAGAAAATAGATGAGATGAGATGAGTTATCATTATATTATTGGATGACTGGACTCACACTTAAGGAAATTGTTTTCTTAGCTTTTTGGGAGAAAAACAAAGAAATGAAATGTTAATGAGATGAGATGAGTTGTCATAATCTTATTGGATGATGTGAGTGATTTTTAAATATGAGATGAGATGAGTTGAGTGATGTTGTGGATGAAAATAATATTTTATTAGATGTGGTAGATGTGATGGATGAGTTGTTGGATGAAAATAATATTTTATTAGATGTGGTGAATGAGTTGTTGGATAAATATAATATTTTATTAGATGTTGTGGGTGAGTTTTATGGATGGAAATGTGTGAAATTGTACCTTTTGAGATTTCTTGGTTTTCATTTCTATTTTTTGATTTTTTAGGAAATAACCAAACAGGCCCTTATTATTATTCTTGTATTAGATTTTGGGTTTGGTGTTTAAATTTACAATTTGAGATACAATGTATATACATGAGGGTTTCCTTATTTGGATTATTTTGCTCGACGTACCTACGCTCGTGTTGTAAATTTCTAAATACTAAAATCCTCTTTTGTTAGGACTTATGATTTTAGATTTATATGTATTAACTGTATTTTCCATATACAACGAGCCCTTTCCCTTGGGTTGGTTGTGATATTGCTCGCTAGCGTTTTGACGCTCGTTGTCCCTCCCCCTTTTTAGGTAACGAGCCAGGTGCCAGGAGAGTCGCAGGTTGATGGCGATGCACTATAGTGTTCAATTGTCTATTATAGCTATGTTTTATTCTGGGGTTCCACTGTAGACTTTGTTTAGACATTTGAGGACTTAATTCTAGATGTTGTCAATATTGTGTGCCTTATTTCCTTTACTCAGATGTTTTGTATTTGAGACTTGTTGAGAACTCCAGTCTATTTACTTCAGACATTGACTTTGTATTTCTGTATGTTGGATGATGAAATATTATTTTGATCTCTATCATTTCATCAGTTATCTCTTGTATTATCTTTTATTTGCTTTTGTACCTACACCTGTTATTAACTCTACTAGAGAGATAGTAATTATGATGGCGAAACATGTTATTGCATGGTGTGGTGCATGACAGGTTTAACATTCTTGGTTTCACCTTGAACTGCAGCCTTGTGTGAACCCAGGGGCGTCACAGGGGCCCAGTTCACTCATGCCCATGTTTACTAGTAAGGGTGGGGGGCTCGAACTTGAACTTTAGCTCGGGGATCCTTTTGCCTTACTAGGTTTCTCCCATATAAAAAAAAGTTGAGGGTTTTTTTAACATTGCCCTCCATAGCGAAGATGGAGTTTTCTAAAATTAACCCTTAAAACTCAACTTAATGCACATGTGACATTAATCTTATAAAAATGGATTTTATGGCAAGTATATCACTCTATGAACTGATTTGGGTTATGTGTCCTAAGATTTATCCTATACATCAACTCTGAAAATCTTTTGCTACAAGAATCTTTAAGAGAAGTTTAATCTTAATTTATTTGTGAAGGGTATGTGATCCTTCTGATTCACCTTGACTTTCATGATTTGTAATAAACTACTTGACAAAATATATTAAATTGTTCATTTCTATAGTTCTCACATTCTTATAAGTTTATGAAGCACGTAGCTCGGGTATGAGTATTGTTGCGGATAATGGATTCTTATAGCTCTCAAACTAATTTTTTAGATGTTGATTGACATTTGATAGATCTAAATTATTTGTTAAAATACAATTCATAGTGCATAATATGTATAAATCATTCTCATATTATATTTTGTAATTTTCTGAAACTAGAGAGTAATCATTTTGACAAATCAATTAATTAGTTGGGAAGATATAGAAAGAGTACGATATCAGATTTTGGAATTGATCATATAATTTATGTTTTATTTATTGATTGAATTTGCACATTATGACAAAAAAATTCTAGAATTTTTTTTTGAATATCTATGATACTTGATCGCCGGATAAACAATAAATAGAAGTAAACAACAGGTGAAAGTGATTTCTTTATAGTTAAACAAAATCATATATGACCACATAAAACCTACCATTTATGTTGATGAATTCAAGAATTTGTTTTTATCATTAATAATAATAGTTTTTTTAATATTGGTCCTTACATCATTAATTTTTTGAAATTAGATCTTCAAATCATTAATTTGCTAATATTTTAAGACAATGTTCCGTGAAAGGCAAAATGTTGAAACCAACAAGACATTAAACATGGAAATATCCAGAAATTTTTAATATATTATGATAATCATAACTTTTTTTGCAAACATGTTATAGTAAATAAATAAACTTAAAATAAATAATTTAGATATTTGCCCACGTGCAGTGCTCGTGCATTCCACCTAGTCATACTCTAAAATCTTGACATGCGTCAAGTGCTCTAGAATTTGACACATAGCTTTTCAGGGTATTGCTTTAGTATATTATAGAGATAGATTCTCAAGTTAGAAAATAAAAGCTTTATTCAATGGCGATAATGTTTCTCCTTGTTTATCGATTTTCATAAGAGCAAATTAAGCTATCAGGATAGCATTTTCTCTCTTTTTTGAGAATTTACTAACAAACTTTGTAAAAGGAAGTAAAAGGGGGTAAGACGTGCGTATCTTAGGTAGCGTTTGACAACCGTGACGTTTTTGTCGTTTCTGTTTTTGTTTTCAACAAAAGCAATAAAACGCGTTTGACAGCCGAGACGTTTTTTTGACTTGATCCTTTACAAAATCCAAAAAATAAACAGTTTTTTCAAAACACCAAAAATATGTTTTGAGATTCCGTTTTTTCATATAAGTCGTCGCCCGTCGCCGGCCACCCGCCGTCCCCCGGCCACCTGTCGGCCACCGCCGCCCCTGGCCACCTGCCGACCACTGCCGCCTCCCGTCGCCGGCCGCCCGTCGCCGACTGTCGTCGTTCGCCTGTCACCCTTCAGCTGGCCGTCGGCCACGCGTCGTCCGCACGCCGCCCATTAGCTGGCTGTCGGTCATCCGTCGCCCGCACGCCGCCGCCGCCGCTTTATAAATAATACCTATAAATGGTGTTTTCAAAACATGTTTGAAAAAAAAACACCATGACATGGTGTTTTCCAAAAAACACGACAAAAACAAACACCTAGTTTTTAAGTTCTAGATTCTTGGTTTGGCAAACAACTCATATTAGAAAACTCTGTATGCTTTATCATGTTCACCGGCATTGTAGGCCATTCGTAAGATTCCTCCGCAACTGGACCAAACAGTTTTAGGCTTCTCTATCGATATAACAATAGAGTACAGTTATGAGATCAGAAAATACTCAGCTACATATTTTTTTTTTTTCAAGATGAATTTTAGGATGATCTTTAAAATATTATCATGAAGCATATGGAGTGCACATAAATAAATTAAACGTTCGGTTCGAAAGTTCCGATAGTGCAAAGACACTAGGGGTGACATCGGAATCGCAATGTTTGACTGGGACTAGACTAATGCAAAGTCAGTGTGCATGAACGTTAAGGGGTTGTTTGGTTCCCTGTTTTTGAGGGAAAAACTCTCTTGAAAACCTGTCAAAAGTGTCAAAAGTGTCACTTTTTGGCAGACTTTCAGTCAAAATATTCTTTTTTAGAGGCGATTTTGGTTGAAAGCCTACCAAAAAGTGACATTTTTGGCACTTTTGTCAGGCTTTCAAGAGAGTCTTTCTCTCAAAAGCAGGGAACCAAACAGCCCCTAAGATTGCAGAACATTAATACGTTAATTAAACAGGAGTTAATGGTAATTAGGATTTATGTTTATCTCGCTCTAGCAACTAGGTCTTTTTAGGGATGATTTCTCCGAGATCTCTATCATCTTTTTGGAGTTGAAGCAAATATAATTTTTTTTTCATTTGGAATATAGAACATGAAGCACAAATATTAACTAGGCATGAAGAAATTTATTTAGAAAGACCAAAACAACTAGGCATGAAGAATTTGTACTATTGGAAGATATCACAAACCCAACAAGGGCGTCCAGAGTCAAGAGAGAATGAAAGTCAAGCTTCAAAGAAGAGCAAAGAAACCAATAACGACGGTGGGCTCTATCCTTTTCTTTGGCTAATATAATAAGGGGTTTTTGCCCCTCTCTAGAAAATATCTTTAAAATAAGGTCATTCTCTAGAAATCACCTTCGAATTTGAATTAATATCTAAACCATCTTTAACGGAAAATTTGGTGCAATTAACCACCTCCTAGTTAAATTTACACCGAAAACTCAAAGATACCCTTAAAAAGCTCATGCCAAGGCATGTGATTTATATGCTAACACGACCTAAATGTTAACCAAGTGCGTCACGTGTCCTAAGCGTGAGTTTTTTAAGGATGTTTTCGGATTTGCAGTAAAAATTTTGAATGAGGCGGTTGACCGCATCATAGTGTCCTTTAAAAGTGGTTCATGTACTAGGTAAAATTCAAAAGTGAGATTTTTATAGAATAACTCTATTTTAAAGATGGTTTCTAGGAAAAAGAAACCCATATAATAATGTTTGATTATGTAAAGTAAAAGCTTACGCTTATTCTTCAACTTTAAACCTACTATAAGCTTCAATAAGATAAACATGATGGCCTAATCTTTAGAACAATGTTTAAGGGACAAAAGACAACAGCAACACTTTTAATAATCTAAAGTTGGTAAGAAGGACAACACTTGTGATGCCCTAGGCAACCTTATGGAGTGTGCTCTGCTTTCGGAGGATAACAGGTGCTCAAGCAAAATTGCCCATATGGAAACAGATAGCCAAAAAGGACCTCATACGAAAGAGAGCGCCAAGGGGAAAAAAGTACTCTGAGGGCCCTCTAGAGAAAATCACACAGGAGAGCATAAAGAAACATGATGCCTATCAATTTTAAATCATTACAATTAGTAAAACATCCCGGCATCCAAACGCTACATCAAGACAACTACTAACTTCAAAATGTACACCGCAAACGTGTCATGTTCTCACTCCCTCCTACAAAATTTCAGAGAGTCTCCTATACGCCGAAGGTCACCGTCATGACACAAAAAATCTGAAATTGTGATAAACGGTTGAGGGGTACAGTTTATACTCTAACATGCCTTGCAGATTGGGCAAACTTTTTACAGAATGAAACTTGGACTCTCGCAGCAACATCATTTTTCAACCCACTTTTAAATTTGTAGCCAATAGAATTTGAACCAGGGTTTAGCTTTCGTCCCCCCCCCCCCCCACCCCAAAAAAAAAATTGTGTATCCTTTGTCATGTTATTTGAGCATACACCATATACTTTTTGGCTACACATGTGCTTGCTCTCACTACAACAGACAGGTCTTTTTACGACCACCTTTTTTGCGAGAAAATTATTTTCCTCAACAAATATCACTTTCGACGAGGAAAATATTGTTTCTTCGGTAAATATCAGTAAGTCTTCTACGAGGAATATATTTTTCTCACAGTAGACCACCTTCTACGATGAAAATTTTAGTTCCTCACTAAAGATGATCATGATTTGGTCTCCTAACTAGTTATTTTATTGGCGAGGAAATATGAGATTTTTGTGATGAACTTTATCATCGCGAAATCCACATTTAACGAGGAAATAATCATTTCATCGCTGTTCTTTTGGCGAAAAATAGAGGAAAACCCGCCAAATGTAACAGTGACAAAGTATGATTTCCTCGCTGAAGATCCATAATATGCGAGGCACCATTTCCTCATCAAAAGAATCAATTAGCGAGGAAATAATAGTTTCCTCATTATTAGTTTGGCGGGGGAGGGGGGGAACCCGCCAATTTTAATGGTGACAGTTTTAAGGCTTCCTCGCTAAATTTTTTGTTTTTACGAGGAACCGTTTCCTCGTTAAAAAGTATCTATTAGCTAGGAAATTATAGTTTCCTCACTATTAATTTGGCGGAAAAATTTGCAACACCCGCCAATTTCATTAACGACAAAGTAAATGTTTCCTCGCCAAAACTTTTATTTTACGAGGAACTGTTTCCTCGTTAAAAAACCAATTAGTAAGGAAATAATAGTTTCCCCATTATTAGTTTGGTGGAAAAATATGCAAAACCCGCCAATTTCAATAGCAACAAATTTAAGTCTTCCTCGCTAAAAGTTTTTGTTTTACGAGGAACCGTTTTGTCGTCAAAAAGAACCTATTAGCGAGGAAATTATAGTTTCCTCATTATTAATTTGGCAAAAAAATGTGCAACACCCGCTAAATTTATTGACGATAAATTGAATGTTTTCTCACTAAATGTTTTGTTTTACGATGAACCATTTCCTCGTTAAAAGAATCAATTAGCGAGGAAATAATAATTTTCTCATTATTAGTTTGGCGGAAAAATGTGCAAAACCGTCCCCTTAGCTGTCTAAGGAAACGGTTTTGTGACGGTTCAATTGGTCACAATGGAGTCTAAGACAACACTTTAAAGTTTAAATTAAAGCGTTAAGTTTGAATTGGGCTTGGGAATAAATTGCGTAATGAGCTAAGGACTAGGGGTGGAAATGAACCAAATAATTAATAAATAGTTCGATAATTGTTCGAATAACTATTCGATCATATTCGATTCGGTAGTTCATTTACCACAAAACAAATATTTTTTAGTATTCGAGTTTACTAACGAATAGAATTTAACCAAATGTATATTCGATTCGTTTGTTTATTAAATATTCGTTTAAAATTTAATTACAGCTTATTATTTGTATTATTGCACATATGACGTCATATTTTTAATTCACTTACCATTTCTTCTTAACTTTTATATACTGATTTTAAGTCTAAAATAATCTTAAATCTATTTTCTAATTAAAATTTTGATTTAAATATATATACATCATATATTAAAAAGGAATAATTTTTATTTATGAATTTTAATATTATTTGAAAATCAAAATTTTTAGCAGAATAAATATACTCTAATATTCGATAAGTATCCGTGAATATTCATGAATATTTATCAAATACCAAGTATTCGAGTTCGAATTCGAAAAATTAGATATATGAATATTAGAGTCTGTATTTGAATTCGATAATTTTAAACAAATACAAATACGAACATCTTAGAATTCGATTCGATTTGATCGTTTACCACCCCTACTAAGGACGGATCCCGCACATTTTCATTTCCATTTCTGGTTTTGAGATCGAGCGCCACAATTTCCCCCTAAATTTTCATTTGACCGCTCTCTGTAAAAACCCTAAAAACCGTTCAAATCCCCAATTCTTCATTCAGCCATCTCCAGATCTCCTCCTTTGCCTCTCATCCTCCTCCTCTCGTACTTCCCACACATCTCCACGCTGACCGCGATGGTGTCGAGATCTCTTCGCATCAGCAGCGTCTCATTTTCGCGGGAAAGCAGGTCGAGGATGGCCGAACCCTGGCCGATTACAACATCCAGAAGGAGTCGACGCTCCACCTCGTCCTCCGCCTCCGCGGTGGCGC
The DNA here is from genome assembly GCA_022839385.1 of Asparagus kiusianus. Lineage (NCBI taxonomy): Eukaryota > Viridiplantae > Streptophyta > Magnoliopsida > Asparagales > Asparagaceae > Asparagus > Asparagus kiusianus. The sequence goes on along the minus strand of BQKN01065767.1, from coordinate 252,199 downwards.
CAAGAAGAGGAAGAAGAAGACCTACACCAAGCCCAAGGAGATCAAGCACAACAAGAAGAAGGCAACGCTCCGTTCTCCCCCAATGTTTGTTGCTTTTTCCCCCCTCTTACTGAAATCGTTATTTTTAATTCAATGTGTGAAGATCTATTGTAGGGAGCAGCTGCGTTAGGGTTTTGTTGCTCTCAATCCCATTTTAAATTTTTATAATTTCTCGATTATTTGATTGTTTGAGTGAATTGATTTTAAGGGAAAGTTCCATGACTGAATATTGTTCATCAAATGTAATTTTGTTGGCATTGCTTTTCTACCTTCTATTGCAGGTTCAGAGCACACAAATATCTATAGACTCATCTAAAGGCCAGAGCTTCGAAACCATTTTTTGAACCTAACAAGGAGCTCCGTTTCTCTCAGTAGGAATGCCGCCAAAAAATCCGAACCAGATATGTTCCCATAATTATGTGTTCACGACCAACTAATATGGACACCAAATGATCAGCGGCATTTAGAGCATGGATAATAAAGAAAATAATGTTTGTTTGATTTTTTTTTCCTCCAAAATTCTGCTAGTATTTGTGTTAACGTCTAAATTCTAGCAAACTTTAAACAATATGCAGCCGATAGAGACATCTGCACAGATCAAGACAGCCTTTTTGCAAGTATATTTTAGGTGCACATGTCGAAGTTCACACGAGGATAATTCTTCAGCGAAGCGCGACAAAAATCCAAAAATTGAATAAGAGATTACATGGTGGAATTTGTTTCTAATAGGCATTATAGCAAGAAAAACTTAGAATTCACACAAACATTCCATGAAACATGCAAAGTTTGTTCGCCGCATAGACATCAAGAAAAACTTAGAATTCACACAAACATCCCCACTCTCTCCAGACCTCGACGCTCTTCGGGCAAGGTGAAATCTGTTGAACATTGTTTCCTCTGCTCCTTTACATACATTGCAAATAGGATCCAATTGCATTCCTCTTCTGATCAAGTTGTCTTTTATGGGGAAAATACTGAGGCTTAACCTCCGAGCAAATATCTTCACTTTGTTTGGGATGGAAGCTCTCCAAATTATGCTCTATTGATAGGGGGTCAGTTGGTGACTAGATGACACATTGTTTCCATTCCGGGTGCCCTCTGTCGGCTCCTCAAATTTAACCTTATGGTAGTAGGCACTTTGAACAACTAATTTGCCGTTAGAATTGTGATGCCAAATCATTCTATCTTCGTTGTCTGCTGCTGCTAATCACATGATCTACTCCACATCTTGATAACTGAAGAGTTACTAACAATTTTTTTGGTCATTCTTTTGATGGCCTTGCATAAGTAGCTCTGAATTTGTCATTTTGGTTGATGACAGTCAGGTATGTAACTGTCATCTTTTTGTTTCATTCTTGTGTTTTGTTTATTCTTTTTCTTGGTGATAGCCTGTATTGTTTTTGACCTCCAAATCTTGCAATATTGTTGCATTTGCTGGTTTCTAGGGGACATATCTCACATCTGCTGCACGTACCCATGCAAAAGATTGCCATTTGCATGAAGGTACAATAATTGGTAATTTCAATGGTGAATTTTGGGGAATGTTCGCTAGCACTCAGGTATAATGATTCTTTCTTTTCACCAGTATAAACAAAGTCGTGTAGCTGATTCTTATTGGGAAACGACAACTCCCTTGTGTAAGCATTATCAATGTGTACTTCTTTGTCTCTTGTAAACATGCAATCAAAATTAGGATTGCAAGGTGCATGGTAAAAATCCAATAGTACACAGAGATGAATGATGACATGTTTCTTAGTTTCTTTTAAAAAAAAGAAGGAAAAAAATCTGTCTCCAAATATATACTCTGTGAAAGTTGTGTTTTTTTTAAAGTTTCCTTTGAAAGACCAGGCTAGAGATAGACATACTTTCTTTTTCCCAGGATGATTTAGTCATCAACTCAAACTTAGCCTTTCATATTTACCGGTTTGAGCTTTTTTCTTGTCCTCTCGTGAATAAGTTGGAGTACATCCTAGTACACTTATGGCACTTTGCTACTTGTACAAATAATAGATTCCAATAACGTTCTCTTGTAATGTGTGAAGTTGTAGTGCGCTATGATATTACTTTTTCTCATATATCTTCTGAAAACTTCAGTTTTCCTCCTTTTTGTTTGAACTTTTGTTATTAACATTTATGGTGCATATATTGCTGAAGTGCACCAAGGGTATATGACAGACATTATAACAGATGCTTTGGTGTTTTTTGGATTTGGAAGAAATGTTTAAGATGGGGATTAACAGTTATTGGACTTAATTATTTATTTTTTCACAGTTTTTAGTTTTTTTATGCTCTGGTTCCTTATATTTAGCGACTCAATAACTATTTTTCCTTTATTTTTACCCAAGCTGTAACAATTATCATAAGGTTGTTGTCATTATCTTTTAAATACTTATTGCTGGAATTTATCATTACAAGAAAAACCATTTTCCATTTGATGCTTTGTGCCTCTTTTTGGCTAATTGTAGAAAGTGGAAGATGCGCTCCAGAAAGGATCGGATGTATCTGAAGCTGATAATTCAGCAGTTTTGGAGGAAGATCCTGAGTATCAGCTTGTTGTGGATTGCAATGCTTTATCAGTTGATATTGAGAATGAGATTATTATAGTACACAACTTTATACGTGACAGCTATCGCCTGAAGTTCCCTGAGCTTGAGTCTCTTGTTCATCATCCCATTGATTATGCGCGGATGGTTAAAAAAATTGGAAACGAGATGGATCTAACACTTGTTGATTTGGAGGGTCTTCTACCCTCAGCTATCATCATGGTTGTATCAGTTAGACCTTCAACTACAAGCGGCAAGCCTCTTTCAGAAGAAAACCTGAAAAAAACCATTGATGCATGTGATCGAGCTCTTGTTCTTGATTTGGCAAAGAAGCAGATACTTGATTTTGTTGAGAGTAGGATGGGACGTATAGCCCCAAATGTTTCTGCTATTGTTGGCACTGAAATTGCTGCAAATCTTATGGGAACTGCTGGTGGTTTATCAGCATTAGCAAAGATGCCCGCTTGCAACGTTCAGGTCCTTGGAGCAAAGAAAGAATCTTGCTGGATTTTCTTCTGCAACCTCTCAGATTCATGTAGGTTTTCTTGAACAATCTGAGATTTATCAGACCACTCCTCTCAAGATGCGTGCTTGCCGACTACTGGCTTCAAAATCAACCCTAGCAGCAAGAGTAGATTCAATAAGAATGGGTAAGTAACGTGTCAATGATCCATGCTTTTATAATATTTTAAGAATATAGGTGAAACTGATATTACTGTTCTAAAGAGGATTATATTGATTAGGTTGTAATTAAGAAGTTACATATGATTGAACTGGATATATTTTTTTACTTATAGGATCAAATGATAAAGATGCGAGTAGATACTGTAGGCGTCAAAAAATGCCAATAGATATCCAAACACAGAAAATCT
>BQKN01065767.1:230382-247172 GCA_022839385.1 Asparagus kiusianus | reverse complement strand
CCCCCCCCCCCCCCCCCCCCCCCCACCTCTGATTCCATCGAGTCGCAGAGGACACCTCTTACAAAACGAATCAGACATCAGTTTGAGGCGTGGAAGAAGAACAAGAAGAATGTGGAAAAGAAGGGAAAAAGACGAAGGAGATCGACGACTAAGATGAATGCAGATCGACTGGAGGAAAACAATAATAAAAAAAGAAAAAAAACATAAGATGGTGGGCAACAAAAAGATTGAGAGGGAGATCAATCATCAGAAGGGGACGCAGCAGGCAATAATGGGAGCTCAATCATACAACGGCTTACTCCTAAATTTGGACAGGAATATGGGACATGATGTAACTTAGTTATATGCAACAGGGAAATGATTCCAATAGCTAATAATTAAGACATGATCAAGTTGGATACGAGGAGGAGGGGGGGGGGGGGGAGTATTCTACGAGTAACAACTCCCTATTTCCATGATACGACCGCATGAATGATAGTTGTTTCTAAGGGGGTGTTTGTTTCAAATCCTATAATTTTAGGATATGGATTTCACCGTGGCATTTGAAATCCATAGGTGTTTTCTTATGGGTTGTGATTTCTAAAATGTTGTTTGTTTCATTAATATTTTGGGATTTGAAACACTACAACTTGTAATATTTTGTTTGTTTCAAGCTCAAATTGTAGCATTATCAAATACCAGAATTTTGTAATATCATGAATATGCTATTTTGGTGAGGTTACCTGTCATAAAAAGATAAAATTGGAATTTGTCAAATCCTCTCCAATTGAGAGGTGAGCACACACATTTATGAGATTTGTCAAAATCCTCTCCAATTGAGAGGATTTGACAAATTCTAAAATTTGGACATTTTTTGCGCTTTTGGGATTTCAATATTCTAAAAATTTTCTTAAAACAAACACCATAGAAGGAATCCTAAAATACAAAAAAAAAAAACTCACTTTTTGATCCCAAAACTTATAATCCATACCAAATGCCAAAATTTTTGGTGAAACAGACACCACCTAATCAAATTTGGCATCGGCATACGTGTATAAAAGATGACTTTATGGCCGCATAAGGTAATTTTCAAATATAACACTAAAATAAAGAAAAATAAGGCTTCATAAAGAGAGAGAAAAAGAATTCCACTAGGATGCAGCGATGAACTTAACAGAGAAATAATAAGACAAGAGAAAAAAAAAAGCAAGACATCTATTTTAGCTCACAAATGACACCAACTGGCATGTACTGTGACAATCTACAAACCATTAATTGAAGCTGTGATTGCACTAATTGGGTTTTACAAGTAAATACATTAAACCAAAGAAAAACTCAAGTAATAAAGGAGGGGGGAAAGAACTAAACATATAGTTTAAATTCCAAGACCTGATCGAGGAGATCTAATCAGCATATAAACCACAAAAAAAAAACCTGTAAATGGACAACATAAATTTGAAAATACGGTATTCTATACAAGGAGAATAATATGTACATAATAAGAGAAATTGCAACAATTACTGTAATAAACAGAAACCAACATATTACAACAGAAAACATAATCAAGAGCGTACGGATAACTCAGTGAACAGCTGAAACCAGAAACCCAATTATGGAGCACCGTAGAGCTATCCAAATAAGAGAATTTCAATCACCACATAAATCCTACAGTAAAACTCAATATGCTGATGCATTCTGATATAAAAACTTCAATCAAGTGATTCCATGAAAAGCATGAGGAAAATGCCACCAAAAGTTAACATCCACAAATATCAATAATAGAAACTGCAGACACAGAAAAGAATTAGATTACTCAAGGATTAATGTGACACTAGAAAGTAGACTCACATAAAGATTACAACAACAACAACAAAAGAAAACAGATTAATTTTAAAAATCAAGACCTGAATCTCTTCATGCCAGCTTTACCATCTGACCTCAAAGAAGAATCTCCATCAGAGGAAGCCTCCATGGATTTAGAGAATGAGCTTGAGAGGTCTCCATAGAGATCGACGACCCTTCGAATGTTGCTGTTGAGCTCCCTGATGAGTCCTACATTTCTACTGAGATTGTCAGGGATTTTGGACTCGTGATTTTGATTTATCTCATTGATCAACAGCCTGTTCTGATCAAGAATGGTTTGAACTTGCACAAAGTTCTTCTGAAAGCTTTGAAGAACTTTGGTGTCCACTTGGGTTCCATTGCGTAATCCTGAGAATGTATCTCCCTCCATTTCCCCCAATTTCCCCTCCTTTCTATTCAATTGCGATCAAAATTGTCCTGCATAGGGGAAAATGCAAAGAAAATTCAAGCAAAATTTTACATTTAACAGTCACTGACTCGCTCATACTATTAAAGGCTCTAAAAGAAGAAAATTTAGCCAACAAAGCATCAAAGGAAGATGACGTTTAGCTAAAAACAAAGGGGAAAAAAAGGGAATAATGTAATGAAATACATGAAATTTTGGGGAACATGAAATTTGATGAGAACATGGCACCTGGTATCCATCATCATATCAATCTAAATACACTTAAAAGACTAATTAAGTTGAAACAAAATTGAGAGGGGTAGAAAAATACCAAGGAGAGAGAAGAAGAAATCACTTATTAGCTTGAAATCCAAGCTACCAAAAGGAGAAGAAGAGCTAGAAGACAAGGTAGAAATTTATTTGGTACCCATCAAACATACTTTGATGACATTGAGATGACTAGTGGGGCAAAAAGTAAACAGTATACATGCAGAGAGAGAGAGAGAGAGAGAGAGAGAGAGAGAGAGAGAGAGGAATATATTGGAGATGTATAAGGCATGAGAGACAAAGACTGAGGAGAAATCATGGCTACCCATAGATGACAAAGAGGAAGATTTTAATATGATAATTGGCACAAAAAGCTGATCCAATTCCATAAAAAGAATCATTTTCTTACCTTTTAGATTAAGCCCACATCAAAAAACTCAATATCTAGAGAACTCCACAGAGATGAGAAGAAAGCTAACCCATGTACTAACTAACAAAAAGAACAAGGGAAAAAAAACAAAGTTTTTCTACGAACGATAAAAAATCTTAGAAAAGAAAATTTGTGTAAAAAGGGGGAACTTTTGGTCCTCGGAATAGGACAGAAATGGTAGCTCATATGTTCAATTGTACGAGAAAAATCCCACAAGAGTTCCCAAAATAGAAAACAGCAAAGATTAGATTTTGATACAAAATACTTTGAAATCCTAGAAAATAACGAAAACCCAACTGGGGAGAAGACCAAAGGTAAGTTTCTGGATAATTTTTGGATCAAATTACAAGGAGGAAGCGAAAAGGTCTCCGATATCAACGTACAATTGTAATATTTTAATTCGTGAGGGGCTTACCTCCGAAATCCGGAAGATTTACATGGATCCAGAGAAAGAGGGGAGATCAAATGGGAACTCGACGAAGCCCTCGATTCATCGCCCGATTAAAACCAGAAAGTTTTGAGGAGAGAGAAGGAATAAATAGATTTGACAATCAGAGCTGGACTTTTTCTATCTTTTTTTTTCTCTCTGAAAAGGGGAGTTTTTAATGGAAGTTCAAATGTGTCGTATTTAACCTCTTACATTTTTTTTATTTACGGATCACACCCCAATGATAAAAATGACCTGCACGTGTAAGGACTTCTTCGCTCAGGTATCAATCGGAATATCCGATGATTTCTGTCGTTTCTTTGTTTTCGGGTTTGATGGAGGGATGCTGCCTTTTTCGTCTCTCTAGAAATGCTTCGCTGCAATTTGAGGGGCTGTTTGGTTAAAAAAAAATTCTCTTAAAAGCCCGTCAAAGTGTTACTTTTTGGCAGGTTTTCAGTCAAAATCACCTTTAAAAAAGAAGATTTTGACTAAAAACATGTCAAAAAGTGACACTTTTGACACTTTTGACAGGCTTTCAAAAAAAACTTTCCCTTAAAAACAGGAAACCAAACAGCCCCTTAGTTTCCGCCGTGTAATCACTGTAATCATTTTGAGAAGCACATATGCTGCTTAGGATTTTTTTTTAAATTTGTTGATTAAAATATTTTTTGGGAGTTATAGTATAAATAAATTAGTGTAAATGAAGAAAAACATGGTTTAAGCATTTGGTTCAAATTTTCCTTTTTTTATCTTGAGAACAAAACTATTTTTCAGTTTTGTTATTGTAGATAAATTAGTGCGGGACAAATAAAAAAATAATGATTTAAATATATGGACAGTACAAATGCTTTTGATAGTTATATTGTAGATAAATTAGTATGAAAAAAGCAAAAAAAAAAAAAAAGACTTGTTTCGATTTAGGAAAAAAATACTAGTTAAAGTGTTTGCATGATATTAATGCCTTGGTAGTTGTTATGTGCGTAAATTAGTATGGAGAAAGACTAAAATAAATAATACCGCTCATTTGTTCTTCACAAAGATATATTTTCGAGGAAATTAGTCCCTAGCTCACATCTTCAATAATTCTATGTTAGTCCCTCAAATCTCAATAATTGCTCATTAGTCCCTCAAATTTAAGCGGTCTTACAATTTGATCCCTCCATGACGAAAATAACTCATAGTTATGATTTCTCTTTTAAAAGGCATTTGGCTCAAGAAAATGATTAAAATTTGAGATGGATTTTGATGAACACCACCAAGCTATAAACCTCAACAGCTTTAGTATATAGATAAAATATTAAACTGGGTTAAGATTGGTATTATTTTTCTAAGGTTAAATTTGCCACTTAAACTAGTTTTGTTTTGAACCACATGCTCAGTTGATCTAAAACAAAAACTGATTGTTTAAAACAGAGCTAGAATTACCCCTAACTCAAATTTAGAGTAGTTGTCAAACACACCCTTAAGATGGTATGCGAGATTTTTAAGGAGTATAAATTCTATCAAAACACCTACATAGAATAGTGGAATCTTTATCATTAATGAGTGAATAGAGAGCTACTTTGAGAAGCTTAGCTTTATTATTATGTTTAAAATCACCCCACTCATGTATAGATGGTTCTAATATGGTTTGCATTTTGGTCCAATTCTATTTTTTTGCTTAGTCCAATATAACGGGCTATTAGTGAAACAAAAAGGAAATAAAAACACTATTTTCTAGCAAATCCCATATATAGAGTAAACTTCAGATATTGATAATACATGAGAATTCTTGCAATCTACTCTTTAAAATAAATACATGAGAATTCTTCCAATATATTTGTTAAAATAGATAACTGTTATTTTAAAAGGAAACACAAACTTTAACTTTACAATCATGGAAGAGATCTTGCATAAATGAAAAACAACAATTTCCTCCAGAAATGAGATAAGAATTAACATAGTGATTATTCATGTTTCTCCATGGTATCAAAAATAGAGAAATTTTAATAAGAATTGAGAGTTACAATTTATATTTATCATGTTTATGTGGGTCTAGACTCTAGCACCATTTTTATGTGTTGTCTACTCATAATATGTTTTTTGATAATTCCCTTGAAATATGTATCCTGTAAGAATTGAGAGCGATAATATGCTAATAATGATGATGAAAAGTAATGAGGTACAAGCTATTATTTCAAAATAATTTTTTTATATGGCTAAACAGATAGTAATTAAATGTGCTTAAGCCTTTCTCTACTTGCAGAATTGGTTATACCCGGGCCTTCTCAGAAGTGGATGTGGCCTGTCACCCACTTTGAATTGCTGGATACATGCGTGTATACTGAAGATATGCCTAAACAAGGCGACTACTGTAAGTCCATCCAAGGAAAATGTAAAATAATGTTTGGTTATATATAGGTTTAACAACCCATATTTTATTTGTTGCTTCTTTGTTTCTCTTTTAGGGGATGTTGGTTCACCATATATTAATATTAGGAATATGAATTGGATCTGACAGGGGTATTGTTGTAAAAATAATAATCTGGTTGTATCCTATTACTGTGTTCGGTTTACAACATGTTTGTAGATAAGAGTTTCTATAAAGTTGAGAAAGAGGGTTTTCTTTATAGAAACCCAATTAAGAGGGCTTTAGCTAGAATTGGGATAAATAACTGACACATTGTATTATCTTGGATTAAAAAACCAAAGTTTTCTTCGATTCATTTCTTTTTCGGATTCCGCTGCACAACAAAACCCTAGCATCATTCTCCCCTTAATCTGCTAATCTCCTCCCGCCTCTTTTCTTTCCCGTTCTCACCTCACCTACCCTTGGCCATTCCGAGTAGATCTGGTGATTCACCCTTCGAAAACGAAAAGGGATCTGACAAACCTTATTTTCTATTACCGGTTTTGAGATTTAATTATGATTTTCGGTCTGGGCATTTAAGCTTTTGGTTTTGTTATTGTGATTTGTGGTTTCGATTTTGAGGTATAATATCTGGTCGGAACTCAAGGGATGCATTTGATTTTGAGCTTTGTTTTTCGATTTCGAGCTTCGATTTTGAGCTTTGATTGAGAGCCTCAAATTTTAGCCCTGATTTTGAGCTTTGACGGTCAAACTTTGATCTCTTTAATTGCATTAGTGCCTTTGCAGTTGGAGGTATAAATCAATAATCCAAAATTTTTTAAATTCATATTTGATCACGGATGGTTGTTTATCATGGATTCTTTAGCTGTTGAACTTTGATTTTTTACATCCTAGTTGTTTTTTACATGCTAATAATCTACTATAAATTTTGGGGTTTTTCTATTTTTGTTTGGGGTTTTTTTAATACACACCAACATCATAAAAATTAACAATAATGTAGACTACATTTGTTATTGGAGCCACAATATATTGTTCTGTTTTATTTTTAAAAATTATGAACGTCGGGGGGGGGGGGGGGGGCACCACGTGACCACGTGAATAGAAACGCGGTTTAAGTTTCTGTGTGAAGAGAAACGGACGCGGACGCGGCTTTGGTTTGTGTGATGGCCCACACGAAGTGACATTACGTTGCTATATATATTCCTCTCATTCATGTTCTAGGTTTTTGAGCAGGAGGTTGGTGCAAGGAGTTTGTGCGGCTGCAGAGAAAAAGCAAAAGAAAATTGCAGCAGGTGTAGAGAAAGGCGGCCGCAGGAGAAAATTGTGCAGTCCTTTTGTACTTTTGTAGAGAGATATTGTGAGAGGTTTGAGAGTTTGTGTGAGGGTTTAGATTGAGTGATTGTAAACCCTAGTTGTATTCTCTCCCTCTAATAGTAGATCTCCCCCCTTCTTGCCCCGTGGACGTAGGCAATTTGCTCAACCACGTAAAATTGGTTGTATCACTATTTGTGTGATTTGTAATAGCTTTTAGGTTCCCTCGACAGGTTAGTCTTAGAACTGATGAGAGGAAGAGCTGATATCTCACTTAGTTGATATATTTTGCTTAAGTTTCATGTTTTCTTTGTGAAACAGGATTGCTTATTATGACCTGACTCTCTTGTTGTGTTGCCGAAATTTCCGCTGCGCGCAACATAAGTGGATAGCTAAACTAACTAATTTATGAAAATAAATTCTTGCTGAAATTCTTTATGAAATCTGATGTGATCATGGATGCATATTTTGATTTGTGGATATTTAATAATTTCATTTTAAGATTTCAATATATGAATTCATTATTTAATTATTGTTATGTCTTGAATAAGTGGAAAATTAAGTTCTTAACGTATACTAATTTTACAATGGATGTAGATGGATAACATAGATGAAGAACAATTAAAGAGGATGTGTGCTAATACGATTGTTTCTTCTGTGGTCATGATAATGGCTTGTCTTCTGAGAATGCGTGAACTAAGTACAAGACAATTTCTAGTTGTACGAGGGAGTAAAAGATCAAAATAATTGTTGGAGCTTGTGATGCTCCTTGTTGGTTTTTGTTGGTTTTCAGTTGATAAATTGCTGGAGTTTGTAGTTCTCCTTGTTTGGTTTTGTTGGTTTCGATTGATTACGTGCTAGTATAGCTTCTATTGGAGCTTGTGATGCTTCTTGTTTTGTTTTATTGGTTTTTCGGTTGGTTTGGTGGATGAAGTTTGTGATGCTTCTTGTTTAGTTTTGTTGGTTTCGAATTACCTGGTAGCATAGCTTCTGTTGGAGCTTGTGATGCTCCTTGTCCATTTCGGTTGAGTAGCTATTAGAGTTTGTGATGCTCCTTGTCCATTTCGTTGTTGGTTTTTGTTGGTCGGATGATTAAATGATATATCATATATTGTTCCTTGTTAGTTTTTTATTAGTTTCAGTTTATTATCTGCTGGAGCTTATGATGCTTCTTAGTTGATATTTGATAATGATGATTGTCTTTTACCAAGAATGCAATCTAACTTATGGTGTTTTATGTTCAGATGAGGTAATTTGTGATGGGAATATAACATATATTGAATAGACAATGTCTAGGTGAGGCAATCCATCATTAGAATGCAATCTACAATAAACGTGTAAGTTATAGGTGGGACATTCAATTTCAACAAAATGATATATTTTTGAGCCATACAATATCAACTAGAATAATGATAGTTTCCTCAATTCCAATAAATTTTTCCATTATAATATCAATAGTTTTTGCAAGTACAAGTACATGACATGTGATTTATAATAATTAAAATAATACAAAATATCACTATTAAATTACAGAAAATTTCCAAGCTAAAAGTTGTTTTTTGACAAGCTTCAATTCTTTATTTAGACTCTTTAATTTAAAAAAATATTTATTTCCAAACTTGTTTTCCTTGACAAATTGGTTTCATTAGTTGCTTATTTATCCTCCTTTATGAGCTCATTTAAAAAAATGCATTTTTTTTGGATATTTTGCACACCCCTAATAATACCTCCCATTACTTTTACCATACTTGCACACTTTCATGGGTGTTTGGAGATTGCAATCGCACCAAACTAACTAATTTTGAGGGTATTCTTTTGATATCATATGGACGTAGGAGATGAAACTTGCAAACTATGAGAATTTGATATGATTGTAAGAATGAGGGATATATTTGCACAATTAGCCCTCAATCCACATTTGTAGCCTCCAATGCCTTGGACCTAGCCCTCGAAGTCATGATTTTTTCAGTTTTGGATTTTGATAAATGGGTAAGATTACCCCAAAAAATAACACCACAGGCACACCCTTCCACCACACCTTGGGGCACACCCCTCTCACATCTACAGTGCATGGGGCCCACTTTAGATTTTAAAAAAAATCTAAAGTGGGCTCCGTGCACTGTAGCTGCGAGAGGGGTGTGCCCTAAGGTGTGGTGGAAGGGTGTTAGGGCTGAGCATGGTTCGGTCCAAACCGAAAAACCGACCGAACCGACCCGAAAAAATCGGTTTTATGAGTAGGGCGGTTCGAGTCGGTTTAAAATTTTTTTAACCCGAACCGACCCAAACCAACCGAATATAGTGCAATACTACTCATTCTGATCTTAAACCCTACCCGACCCGTCCCCAAAGAGTCAAACTCAAACCCTAAACTCATTTTTTTTGAATCATTATGGGTTAAAAACAATGTCATTATATCAGTATTTAATGCTTCATAATATCCTACTCCGTTGATATCTTTTTTTCTTTAACACAATTTGTTGTTTGATAAGAAGTTTGATAAAGTTAGAACCGAACAAACCGAACCGAACCGCACCGAACCGACTTGCAACAGTTTGGTTCGGTTTTGAATTATAGACAGTTCGGTTCGGTTGTTCAAATTTTGGTAAAAACCGAACCGAACCGACCGTTGCACACCCCTAAAGGGTGTGCCTGTAGTACCACTCTACCCCAAATTCATACTTATTCATATTTTGTCCACTAGTGGGTGATGAGTATACCTATGGTGTTGTCATCCATTTATCCCAAAAATTTCTCATTCCAAACCAAACAAAAACATAGGAATTGGAGAATTTCTATAAAATTGGATTCTATATTTTCATGCTATGAAAGATTTCAAAGCATTCTATGACAAAAAAAATTATCCTTAAAGTTTTTGTAGATTAGGAATGAATTCATAAAAAAACATCTTTTTCCTAATTCTATTCTTTCCCACTAGTGAACCAAACATCCCCGTTAATCCATGTGTTTGGCAACCGGGAAGTACAGACAACATACACCGAAAATTAAAAAGTGACTCCACTTTATATTGTTATTCCATTTTGGCATTTAACAAGTAAGGGCCTGTTTGTTTCACCAATTTTATAGAATATGAATGGTATTTGGACCTGACAATGGCATTTTCGTAATTAAAAGATTCCAAATGAATCCTAATCTTGAGTTTGTTTCAAAAAAAAATTATAGATTTGCTAATCTATAAAGTGACCAAAACAGTGAATATTTATGGAAACCCAAATCCTCTCCGTTTGAGAGGAATTGGTCAAAAAGCTGACAACACTCTCTTTCTTATTCCGGTTCCTAATCTTCAAAATAGATCCGGTTGATCCTGGTTTCCCCGCTGTTCTTCTTCCGCCTCAACTCTCTCTTCTCCGCGCCTCTTCTTCGTTGTTCTTCTCCCGTCCTCTCCTTTCGTTCTACAAAAATCCTTTTGCTTTCTCCCTTGCCCTTTCACCTTCCTCTCGAGTCCCGTTACCATCCTCTCCTCCTCTCACCGCTCAATCTCAGCCCTCCGATCAGCGATGGACGACAGCTGTGCGATCTGTGCCGACTCCCTCGAGTGGGTCGCATACGGATCTTGTGGTCACCACGACGTTTGCTCGACCTGCGTCGTCCACCTCCGCTTCGTTCTCGAGGATCGCCGATGTTGCATTGGCAAGACCGAATCTCCCTCCGTTTTCATCACCAAGGTATCGAAATGATCGCTCGATCGATTTTTTTAGGGTTTTCGTTTCGTAATTGCGATTCTAGGGTTTGTTTCTTGAATCTGGGGTTGGGATTATCTTTTGCGATCAAGTGTTTTTTTCATAAAGGAAAAGTGTAGGGTTTTAATGATGTGAGCTTTATGGTACTTCAGGAGGAGCTAATTTTGGAGATTGAATTGCGGTAGAAGTAAGAATTGTGATTCGTTATGTAATTCTGGGGTTTATTTCTTGAATATGAGGTTGAGATTATATTCTGCAGTCAAGTTTTGCCCTATAATGGGGATTTGTATTATTATTATATTTTGGATGCGAGATGATTACAAAATCAAACGCATAAGAACCAGGAAATTTCAAGAAATATATTAATAACACCCTAAATTAGTCATCGTTTTCATTACCATTTTGTTTGGAGCTTGTGTAGCTCCTTCATTTTGTTTGGAGCTTGTGTAGCTCCTTGCTGCTGGGTTTGCTGCTGTTTTGTATGGAATAGTGAGCTAGCCGTTGCTACAGTGTTGATCCCTAAAAAAAATTCTTTCTGAACCAAACATGGTATTAGGAATTGGACCAATTCTATAAAAGTGAGATTCCTAATCCTTTGGGTGAAACAAACATAGAATGTAAAAAAAAGGATTCCATAAAACAAAAACTTATCTATAAAAATTTTATGGATTAGGTTGGAATCCATAAATAAAATAGGATTCCTAATCCTATTCCTACCCTCCGTTGAACCAAACAGGCCCTAAGTGGAAGGTAATTGGAAAGTAGAAAGTGTCACATTAGCATTTTAGCACATTTTATTTTTGGGTATGTTTGTTTGCATGAAAGTAATTATGAAGTAGTTGAAGTAAAGAAAGTAAAACTACTTCTATTACTTCCGAGCAAAAAAACATGTTTGTTTCTCTGAGAAAACCTACTTTTAATACTTCTTTAAACGCTGATGTGACGCCTATGTGTCATCCCTACTTCCTAAATATTTTTCTGCCCCTCAAGACTTGAAAATAACCCGGAAGTTGGTAAAATATGCATTAATTATGAAATAAATGATTTTCTTATTAATATTTTCTTTATTAGTTCCTTCCTAATAAATTTTTATTGTGTCCAAACAAAAAAGAGAATAAAGAATAAGAAGTACTATTTTCACTATTTTTAAAAATATTTGAAACAAACAAAAAAATACTACTTCCGCTACTTCATAAATTTGAAAATTACTTTTTTGATCTATTTCCTGCTTTCGGTAGTTTTATCAAACCAAATGGGCTGAAAGTGGATGTAAAATAAAGAAAGAGGAGAGAAACAAAATATTATTAGATTTGCAGGAATTATTTTAGTTGTATTTGCCCACTTTCTGTTATTGCTTTCTGTAATAACTAAATAGAAAAAAAAAAGTAAGTATCATGTCATTTGCCACATTAGTTTTCTCTTCTTCTACTTTCTAACACCCAACCAAGATTTTGCAAAATAGAATGTAATTAAAAAGTATCTCCATGAGAAGTATTTTCTCTTTTTTTCACTTTCTGCTTACAAAATATTCTCTAAAATATGTTTACATCTGTTTTGCACTGAACTTTAAATTCACTATCGATCTGGCAAACACCTCTAAAATTGGTAGCGAACACATGTTAGTTTTATTTGCTCCACGTATGAGGAGCCCTCCGCATCGCAAAGAAAATCAAATTTATGGTCTATTTTCACAAGTCATGCATCTCATTTGAATTTGGATGGTATTATGCAAAAAAGGAAAAATATAAGCGATGTTTACTACAATTAATAGATCCGCCGACACTATAGCACACGCCTAAAGTACTAAAATATCCCGCAAACATTCTATCCAATGGGCCCTAGCCACGTGGAGCGCGACAACGCACGAGATTCGCTATTGCGAGGCCCACTCAATCGATCTCGGAAGCGTGCAAAAATAATACTCAGCTGAGGCATAGGTTTGCTCCTCGTTCCCCTCGTTAATTACGTAAATGCCCCCTCAAACCTTATCCGTTGTTAGTCTTATCTAAGCCCGAAGCCCATGGGCCATGGACTACTTTTCTAATACAAATTATGATTATGATGTTTTGATTTTTATTTGCTAATTATGTAGCTCACAAACAAACAAGGCGCTGCCTAATAACAAGCGCAAACACTAATACAACACATAGGCTCAGTTTCGCAAATGGAGGATAAACTAGCTCTTTTCTAAACTAGTTTAAAAGTAAATCATGGTAGAGGTGGATAAAAAAAGAACTATTTTAAGGTCAAAATTTGGCCTAACAAACCTAGTTCTACTCTTGGCCCAAATTTTGTCAAACTAGGACTGAGACTTTGGATCAATGTTATCTCCACTTGGCCTTATTTAGTGGGTTTGACATACACCGCCATACAGTTTTTGCATGATTCAATCGAATATGGCAAATAATAAGCCGAACTAAGATTAAGACTTTAGCAAGTTTGCCAAACGTTGCCATAGAGTTTTTGTATGATGATTCAATAAAAACATGACTATGTTCACGATCCCTTACTAGGGAAATCCTCTTATCATCAGAAATCAATACAAGTATACAACTAATACAAGTTTTGCGCGGTCAAAACTTGCAAACCTTTGCACATCTCATATCACTCCAGAAACCTAAGAATCCTGACCGCTCGAGAGCCCCAATAGGCTACAATCATACCATAATTATACTAAATATCTCGAAAACGCTGATCACTCAAGAGATCTAAGAGGTCCTCCCTCTCTACAAGAGAAAGAACTTCTCAGCAACAGCACGTACCTTCTCAGTCTTTCTCCCAGGTTATTTCCAAGGGTAAATCAATGTGCATAATTACAGTCGACAATTTCATGAAGCAATCCGCACTTTCAACGCATTCACCCTTCAGGCCTCTATGCGAGCACGCGTTCAACCACATAGTTCTGAGAATTGGCGGGACGCCCAACGTTTTTAAAGACAGCTAACGCATTAAAAAAAAAGTTTATTTGCACAATAAGACACCCAAAGTTTCACACATTTTAACCTTGGTGCCATGAAGTCAAACATTTACAATTTTATGCCTCCTGAGCTCTTTAATTTGTGTGAGTCTCTGGCAAGAGAGTGATCTCCTCTTTGTAATCTTCTCGTTGGTGATTAGTGAAATTCTCTGTTGTTCTCGCCCATGGACGTAGGTCATACTGACCGAACCACGTTAAATCCTGGTGTGCTGTGTTCTATTTGTCCACTCTTGTATAGACATCTTCTGTGTCTGTGAAGCTCCTCCGCTGCAACAAACTGGTATCAGAGCCTGCTTAGAGTATGTGTATCTGCTTATCGTATGCTCTGTGGCTGCCACTAAAAGTGGATCCTCCACATCAGAAAATAAGTTAGATTACGGTTACTTTGATTAATTGATACCCCAAACCTCTAACCTTGTTCCCCACATTCTCCAACCTAAATAAACTAATATTTGACTACTCAGTTGTTTCTCATTCACTCTATATACGTTTGAATTCTTGAACAAAAGTATCACAAAGGTTTTTGCACCTTAGGACATCAAACATAACACAAGCCGAAACCGTGGGTATTAAAGTGCAAATTACTCTAATAATAAAAACCAATCATTGACATATTATTTTAGAGCTTTGCTATAGTGACCCAAAATATGGGACCAATAAGGGGGACATATGAGTTGTCCCCATACTATTGCATAATGAGCTGACCGCCATTGGTCAGCTCATTATGCAATATGATGGGAACACCTCACATGTCCCCTGTATAATTGTATTGGTCCCATATTTTGGGTCCTTGGGAATTTTTTTTTATTTTTTTAATAGTTAAGGCTTAAGGTTGCCTTGTTAATTCTGATTCAATTTGATATTAACAAACCTATTTAACGAATGCGTCGCACTTATATTTAATGGCCTAAGGATTTGGTAAGTGATTATGACAAACTAACTGATGCTATGATTCTATAATTTGTTTCCTTTTTAGATTTACACATTTTCATCTTTCTGGACTTCTCTACTGCTGGAAATCCAAATTAATCTCAAAACCTCTTTATTTGATAGTAACGCTGTGATCTGTTGAAGCTTGCGTAAATTCGTAAATTCAATTCTCAAAATAAAATGTAGCATTTTCCTTACTTAGGGATTTAGATATGACCAAGGGGACGAGTATACTCATCATGGAATAAACAAAACTTTATTTTATTTTATTTTCTCGTGATTAAAATATAATTAACAAAAGCCCTACCAGCCCAGTGGGCCAATTAAGTAGCCCAGTGGGCCAATTAAGTAGGCCGAACTTAATCCTCCCAAGGCTTCGGGCTCCTTGTTTCGACTCTGGATATATTTTTCAGATAAAGAGAGCTACTTTGAACTTTGGGAGGAGATTGGCAACATCAACGTTTTTGAGTAGTAAAGAGAAATTAGAGTTACAAGATTTTGTATTTTTGAGGAATTTTGTGAAACTAAAAAGACTGGTAAGTTCTCCTTAATGTAATCGGAATAGTTTTTAAACAATCTTTTATGATCGAGATATTTGAGAAGTGAGATATAAAAGAAATATATTTTATTTCTTCTTTTTCATTTGAATGATAATTCAAAGAGAGAAAGACTAAATTAACGTCATAGGCTTGGAGTTTATGGTAAGGTGTCTATTTAAGTTGCTTATAAAAATAACTTTCATAAGAATAATAGATGTTTGCTGATCATATATCATAAGCTACTTTCAAAAGCAATAAGGTGTCTCGTGAAGTTGTGCTTGAAAATCATCATAAGTAGAAATGACAAAACTAGATATGATTTTTAGCTATTAAAAAACAATATAATTTTAGACTGGATAAAGTAATACAGTCAAAAGCAAAGAGTGAATATCTATTAAAACCACACAAAAAAAGCTATTTTTAATGCATCATCATGTTCCTCAAAAGTAGCAACACTTTCAATAAACTACAAAATTTGTTTTAGGGTCTGTTCGGTTGTTTTTCGAAAAAAAAAGAAATCAGTAATGTACCATGAAAACTATTTCCCAGCATTTCAATGTGGTTTCTCAGATTTAAAGTATTATGTTCGTTTCAACATGGAAATCAAGGGATTGAAATCAAAATTCACATTTATTATGTTCGTTTCAACACTATGCAATAAAGAAATGTATTGGCCTTTGTCACATTTCTTGCATTTCCCCTGTTCGTTTGCCACAACCTCAAATATAGGAAACCATTATTGGTGTTCAACCGGTGAGCTTACCTCCCCAAAACGCTCAACTGAAACACCCAACGGTAAATTTTTAGCAACGGTCAAAAAACCACATCTCAAAACAGTGCATATAGGTTCATTTGTAACGTCAATATTTTGCCAACGGAAATAATTTACCCCACCCCTGCACTTATATAGTTGGGATCAACTCAATCCTCCTCAACATATTCTCTCATAAAATTGCAAGAAACCTGGGCAAAATACTTGAGTATAGAGGCAATTAAAGCTGCGATATGGAAACAAGCCAAGACTCTCATGAATTAGCTGCAGAGGTAACTTGCTACTGTAACATACCGACGCCAATGAAGCTTTGCAAAACAGGAGTAAACAAGGGCAAATACTTTTGGGGTTGCGCCAACTATCCAAATAGGCAATGCCAGTATTTTAGGTGGGCAGAAGAGCATCAAGATAACAACAAGCGTAAGGTAAATTTTGAATGTCCCTCTCCTCAATCAGTTTCCCAAATTAAAGATGTGGAAACCAAGCACTTGAGAAGAGAATTGAAGCTTGCAAACCAACAAGTTGTTTACTTGAAGAAATATATTGTTGTTTTAGGAATATTTAGTATTTTCCTTGTTGTCATAAACATTGTAATCTGCTGTTTGAAAATGTAATGCAAAAGTTTGAGAAGAATGCAGGGACTCATGTTCAAAGTCTGAGTGCAAATACACCATTGAACAGCTTGAGATGAAAATGATGCCGCAAATCCCACCATGCATATAAGTAACACAAACTGTAATTGCTATATGCAAAAAACTCACAAAAAAAAAACATGTGAGAATGATATAACAGTGCTCATGTGTAAATAAAGTCTAAGTTCAAATATATATCTCTTGAATTGGATTAGTAACACTTTGCAAAA
>BQKN01065767.1:162365-216632 GCA_022839385.1 Asparagus kiusianus | reverse complement strand
TTTTTTTATTTTATTTTTTCTAAATTGCGGTGGGGATTTGGGAATTTTATTTGGCGCTTGGTCGGGAGCTTATCCACTTGGTTTTGGATGTGTTCAGTAATATGCCAGCGCCACGATGAAGGGTCTTCTTCAATGGCTAAATTGCACTAAAATACCTTGTACTTTACCAAGTTTGCACCTCTGTACCGCTACAAAAATAAATTGGCAACAAATGTCACATGCAACATTTGTCGCAAGAAATTAACTTTAAATTCACCGTTTGGACGCTTGCAATTTTGTGACGCCCCTGGTTTCGCAAATGGCTGGAGTCTAAGGTGAATCCAGATATGTCAAACCTGTCATGTACCCACACTGTGTATAAACATGTTTCACCAATCACAGTAATATCCTTTAGTGGAATCAAATATAAGTGTAGGTACAAAGCATGCAAAATAAGGAAATAAAAACAATAGACATGATATAGAAAGAGATATCTCATAAATGAAAGTTATGTCTCAACTAAAAGACATATGATATATGGAATAATGAAAATGTCTCAACGTGATTGAACTGAAAATCGTACTAAGGCACGCTGCCTTTATAATATGAAAGCTAAACTCTAATAACTGAATGAGAACATAAAAACATAGTGCAGTCTCAACTACTAAAATGCGCGACGACGATTATGCTAGAACTCCGTCAACCTGCGGCTCTCCGGAACACTGAACTGCCTGAAAGGAAAATTTAAAACAAAAAGAACAACAAGAAGAGCGTCAGAGCGCTACAGTAAGATCACCTTCATCAGCCCCCAGGGGAAGAGCTGCTAGATGATGTGGAGGCTCTATCTATTAAGCATAGCCACATAGATCATTTTTCTCGTATCTAATGGAATTAATATTTAGACACATATAATGCAAGACGTAGTACGTTGAGTGAAATAATATAAACAAATAAACTCTCATGTATATACCACATGTCTCAAATTATAGATATCTAAACATTAACACCGAACTAGAGATAAACAATCTAAATGAAATCAATAATTAGAAACCCACAACACGAGACTAGTACGTCGAGCGAAATAATTCAAACAAGAAAACCCTCATTGTGAATCGTTAATCATTGATCCCAACCTAAGAATAAAATAAAGTAATACATAAAGTGTATTTTTGTTATTGTGTATGAGTTATTTTGTATGGATTTTCTTTTATTATTATTATCACTACTTTTTAAGAATGAGAAATAATTTCTGGTGGTCAATAATAAATCCTACTCTTCTCTTAAACGCCAAGGTTAATGAGCTGATAAACCTATTTGTGACCAACTTCGTAGAGTCTTTTTTATTCGTTATTTCGGATGAAAAATAAAGATAAAATTGTCCTAAAAATAATACATAACACTCACATAAAAAAAATTTAGAGAATATTCTCATGTTTAGGTAACAGAATGTGCAAACGTGCCAACTTTAGAGAGCTTTAGGATACTCAAGTGCAACCAAATACAAGCCAGCGTATATAAGTGCATGTACTTGGTTAAGCTGCAAGGTATTTGAGTGCAATTGAGTCATATAATCTTTTGGTTAGTGTAAGCCAATTCGGCCCATCAACTAAGGCGGGTTAATAATACTAACAAGAAAGCGGGTCCGAGTCCAAGAGACCCAACTCACCCACGATGCATCCTCTCTCCCTCTCCCTCGCTCCTCCCTCCTCCTCCCTCCTCATCTCCTGCCGCCGAGCCCTAAACCTAAACCCCAAAACCCTAACCCTAATCTCTCCTCCTCTCCCCAACCCCCCACTCAAACCCCACCTCCTTCAACCTCTCAGCTGCTCCTCCGCAACTTCCCCCATCGAAATCGCCGACCTCGTCGAGAAAGACTACTCCTTTCTCGAATCCGGATCCTCCACCCCCCAGCGATCCAAAATCATCGCCTCCGCCGGCGTCAGTGCGACCTCTAGGGTACTGGTTGGGTTCCCGACGATCGGGTTCGTCGACCAAATCGCTGGTTCGGGCAACTGCGAACTGATTGCGGCGGTTCACGAGTCGTTGTACGTGCTGGCGATGATAAAGGAGGGGAATGATAGGGTTAGGTGCTTGCAAGGGGGGATCCTTGACGTCGTGCCGAAAAAGTTCTTGCCTTTTGACGTCGTTTTCGCTTGTTACTTCCCCGGGATGGGGGTGGGGGTTGAGGAGTTGGTGGGGGCGGCGGCGAGATGGTGCTCTCCAGGTTTTGATTTTTTTTTTAAATTTTCTTTGCTGTTTTATTTGTGGTTTTGTTAAGTGTTAGATTTGAGAGCTACTCGTGTGCTGTTGCCTGAAATTAATTTTTGTTTGTAATTTGGGTTAGTTATGAGGCCTTGAATGCGGATGTTTTGAACTTGCTACCCGTCTAGTTTTGTTTTGGAGAAATTTTTAAAACCAACCATTTTTAAAATTTAATGGGCAAAATTGACCTATACTGAAAAATATTAGCAAAACCGACCCTTTTCAAAAGAAAAGGGTCGGTTTTGCAGCGGAGGGTGTTTTACGAATTGCACGGGACTAGCAGTCCCGTGCATTTCGTTGAGAAACGAAGTGTACGGGACTGCTAGTCCCGTGCACTTGCTGTGCACATTTTTGTGCACTTTTTGGCTGCATTTTAAGTGTTTCCTGTGCATACATCAACACAAACTTCCTCTAACAAGTCACATACTCATTTCACCACTGCATTTCATGTAGTCCCTGTGCATACATCCACACAAACTCCCACTAACAAATTACATACTGATTTCACCACATACTCATTTCAAATCAAACTAATCACATCACACCACAAACTCCCACTAACAAACAAATCCAACATAATAACACCACAAACTCCCACTAATCAAACAAATCAAACATATCACACGATATTATCGATTACAAATCCAAAAATCACATCCCTAAATAGTTTTGTAATGTATATAACCTGTAGTTTACATACATCCAAGAACTCTCCTCCTCCTCCTTTGTCTTCGTCGTCCTCCATACCGCCCTTCGACGAGTTCGTGATCCGGTTGCGTTTGTGGTTGTGACGGTCCAGCTCCATCATCGACATGTTGGGAAGGTCCAGCTTCATCGTCATTTCTGCATCGTCCTCGACTATGTCGCTGTTGTCGTGTATATACGAATGGCGTTACCTTCCGTCCATCATAACGATCTTCGTGAGTTTGGTGTAAGGCTTGTTGAAGCCTCTGCATTATAGCCTGATATATTGATACATGTTCATGTGCTTCGGGATTTCTACCTGCGATAGATAGTTCAAAAACAAAATTTCATATTAAATTTGATATTACAGAATGTAAATTTGAGATTTAATTTTATCGTACCTGCTCGAGCCAATTCCAAGCCACGATTTGCAAGAGTTTGAACTTCATCTATTGCTGATACCTGCAAATTTTTCAACACATAAAGTACCAATAAAAATAGACTTAAATCAAAATATGAAAATACTTACTAATTCTCTCTCATCTATATCCCGGGGCACATATCCTCTTTGCGACTCAACCGGTATTGTGGTCGAATGAAGTATCCATCTTCGGGTTATGCCCCAATACCAAGTGTAGTAATCTGATTCCCGAGGAGTTGGTTCAATTTGGTTGACAATACAAAAATGCCTATCATTCCATCTGTGTATAAAAGCTTGATGCACGATCATCCAGTTTATTTGTTGACCTCCTTTCTTTGCCTTCCTCTCTATCTTTTCAACAAATTGCGGAACATGTTGTGCACGACCATATTATCGAAGCACGCGGTCCGGTACATGCATTTCTACTATCTCCAAACATATAAGAGGAACTCTAGCTCTCCATACAACTTGGTATTCTGTGCATATTGGGGGTAGCTGAGGTAGAAATTGGGTATAGGGCTCCCATTCCATCTACAATAATTTAATGCAGTTGCATATCAGACTTGGGTTTTCAGTATGTAGAAGAAAAAGCGCATGTTTTTGGTGAGAATTACCTCAAAAATCTTCATACGGTCAAGCTCATTCCGGTAGAAATCCAATTGTCTAGCCGGGGTCTCGTCATTGTAGGCATCAAAAAATGCTAATAGATATCCAAATACAGCTCAAGAGGAGATCATCGAAAAATCAAAGAAAAGAGACAGTGCGAGACAGTCTTTGCTGTCTCTCCGTACGAGACAGTCTTTGCTGTCTCTCCGCGTGAGACAGTCTTTGCTGTCTCTCCGTACGAGACAGTCTTTGCTGTCTCTCCGCGTGAGACAGTCTTTACTGTCTCTCCGCGCGAGACAGTGTTTACTGTCTCTCCGCGCGAGACAGTGTTTACTGTCTCTCCGTGCGAGACAGTTCTCGAAGGCTCAGAAACTATTTTATAAACCGCCGACACGTGGCCATTAACTGCCAAAGAACATGGAAAACGTTGTGGGCGAGAATCACGTTGACAACTGCTAAAATAACGGAGTTTTAAAACGTGGGAAGGCAGTTACAACAAAAACTACCAGGCGGTTACTGTTCACGAGACAGTATTTACTGTCTCGCGGGGAGAGACAGTATTTACTGTCTCGCGAGGAGACAGTCTTTACTGTCTCGGAAGACAGTTTTCTCCCAGGGGCTATAAATACCCCCTGAGATCGATTCTTTGAGGGGGCTTCCAGCAGAGATCCAAGGCTGATCATCGAGCATTTGTTAGAGCATTCCAGAGCAGAGAAAGCAGAGATTTCAGTTCCTGGAGTGATTCCTTGACATTCGAGCTTAGACTTGATTTCAAGAAGAACGACTATCTTACTTCGATAAGATATCGTTTCCAATTCTCACTTCGATAACGAAGGAAGAATCATAAACCCTCCCTCACGATCTGTGATTCGGTGGTCCACGAGCTAAAGCGCTCCCGGCACAGGCAAAGTCCCACAAAAAATAATAGTTGATAGACGGCTATTGTGTTATTTTCTCAGAAGTTGTAATTTTTGTTTTGTTGTGTAAAGAAGTCTTATAAAAAGACTATTTCTGTGAATTTTATTGTAATCGATTGAAGAGACAATGAATTCCTCAACAAATTCAACTTTTGCTGAAAACAGTCATAGCATTTTTCGACATTCCATCTACAACAAAATGTTTGTCATACATTTAGTACCACAATGATAACTACAGTTATATTCGCTACATAAAAAATACAATACCTGCATCCCAGTGGAATTTGTCCATCTAATTGTAAATGCGTGCATAGCCTCGGCTTCAAATGAAGTCTCTCCCATGCCCATACTTGCAATAAGCTTAGACACCCTTTAAGCTCACTGTTTTGCATAAGTGCCACTTTTGACATCTCTCTATATAAATACGCCAAAACGGCACTACCCCACGATTTTGTACCACATGCGTCCAAGTCCTCGAGGAGTGGTAACCACCTAGCATATTCACAATATTCCAATTTATTGAAATAAGCTAATTCAATGAAATACAGATTCATATTATAAATACACATACCTCGCATGCACTTTATCTTTACTTGAATCTGGAAATAATATAGTACCAATCTTGTGCATAATGTATGCACGTGCATGTTGGTCAACCAAAATTTGTGGGGCATCAACAGGCAATGGTACTGAGAAGGTCTCTCTCAACCACTTCAACTTAATATTTCCTCGAGGTATAGGCTCTGGAGCTACACCTAACAACTCCTCACATCTTCGAGGCCATACATCACTATCAGTGTCGGTAATGCACGGACCATCTATACGGAGACCGAGTATCACGGCGACATCTTGTAGAGTAATGGTAGCCTCGCCCATCCGGAAGTGGAAAGTATTGGTCTCAGGTCTCCATCTATCCATCAACGCGGTTAGTAGGGGCCAATCGAGCTTTATCCAACGAAGCTTTGAACAAGTCAAGAAGCCGGCCCGTCCCACAGCTGATATGATACGCTCATCCTCTAACCGCCAACGGCTATGGCTGAGGTTATGATCAACCATAACGATACTCCCTCCTCTCTGTACAGCAAATGATAATATAAGAATGCAATATTATGTAAATGCAAATATTGCAATTATAAAGTAACTGAATTACCTTTGTACAGGATATAATATGTGAACGATGCTGAGCCTGGTCATATAAGACCTCATCACTAACCGGCCCAGGATCCATGGTGTACAAACCTGCACATACAATTATACACATGTCAATAATCAATCATATAGTAATTCAGTTTCTTTATTAAAGTATATAAAAATAAAAAATGATATAAATTACCAATTAGTTGCTATCTATTGTGTCTAGATGGACAACGAGGTCGAGTATGCCCCGGTTGTTTGCAAAGACTACATTTTTTATGCTTGACCACTCCTTCTCGCCCTTGATCCATGGTTCCCCTAATTCGCACAGATCGTGGTCGACCTGTTTGTCTCCGGTACTGAGGTGGAATTATACGTGGTCCATTATATTCAGGCCAATACCGACTATCATCAGGTGGATGAAAACTCTCACTATATGTCTTTTGATAGTGAGCTGTTGAATACCAAGGCGAGCAATACCGATTTCTGGGAATTCTAGCACCTCCCGGCTGATTAGAAGAAGCCGCAAGCACATGTGCACATGGTATTTTTTGGAGTTGTGGTATGTTACATGTGCAAGTACAATCAACATCAAATAGTTTAACGGTGTAGATACCGTCAGAATCCTGTACCTGCCATTCGTTGTCGTTGAATACGGTAATTTGACATGATCTTGCTGCCTCAATTCTTCTATGCAAAATGGACTCATTTTTTGGTGTGTAACGTGTTGTCCAGTCTATGCCATCACCACGCCTTTTGTTGAAGTATGCGTTTAGTCTATAAAATGTTCTCGCAACCAAAGATTGTATTGACATAGCTCGTGCTCCTTTAAGAACGCCGTTAAAGCTCTCGGAGCAATTAGTCGTCATCATGCAAAACCGCACACCATTATCCTTACATAATGCCCACCGATGCTCGAATTGGGGGTTCAAGTTATTTTCAATCCAATTATGTGCATCTAATGACAAAGACTTGATTTTCTCCCTGCAATGGTCATACACTAATGTGTCGGTTGCACACCCGGCTTGTCACAAAAGATTTTGCAAATTAATCTCACCGTGTTTTTTCTTGAAATTATCTCTTATATGCCTTAAACAATATCGATGGTGATGTGGTGCACTAAAACCCTCATGTAACGCCCTTATAATTCCTTTCATCCTATCCGAAATAAAGGTAATTATTCTTGGCGCACGGACACTTGGAATCCACTTGTATATAAGTTCAAAAAACCACTTCCAACTAGACGTATCCTCCACCTCCACGACTGCAAATGCTAGAGGAAATAACCCGCCATTTGCATCTACACCGGTCGCTACAAGAAGCACGCCTTTGTACTTTCCATATAAATGTGTACCATCAATGCTCAATAGCGGACGACAAAAAATGAAGCCCTTAATAGCAGGACCAAATACCCAAAACACGCGAGTGAACCTCTCCATACCCGGTGCAATCTCTTCGGATAATATTTCGTATTCAGTACCCGGATTATTTCGTTTGATAGCTTCAAGATACTGTGGAAGTAATTCATATGATTTTTCCCAATCTCCAAAAATTTTAGACAACGCTTTCCGCCTTGCATCATATGCCTTATATTTAGATATCTTAATCCCCCGCATGTCATATACCCTCTGAAATATCTGACCTGCATTCAGATCAAGTTCAGGTCTAACTTCACTTCAGGCATAATTAGCTTACATATATAAGAAGAAGATGCAAAATAATCATCGACATCCACCGACGGGTTGCAACATGTATGAAGTCCGCAATATCTACATATTAGTATATTACAAATTGCCCATTTGATGATTTTCTCACGGCGGCATTTAGCAACCAAGGACATTTTTTATTTCTCTCATCTTGCTCATTTGCGTTCTCTACTTTATTCTTATCGTTAAAGAAGCATTTGACATTGTAGTTTGTTGCATTAGTTTTTATCGGCTTGAATTTTACTCGATTCTTGATGGACCATTCTCGGATTGCAAAGATCAGTGCCTCCTTGCTCTCGAATAGATCCCTTTTTTAAAAAGTGAAGTCCTCGGGTCGTTGTAAATTTGGACCAACATCAACAAATCCAGCTTGAGAAGTATTTATCCAATCCTTATTATGAAACTCGTCGGGCAACGGATCTTCAGCTTCCACATAATCATTGTTAACGTTAAATTGCTCCATCCAACGGGCGTCATCATCGATTCCAGCTGCCACATACATGCTATCAATTTGCACTCCATCTTCTTCAATATGATCTGAATCATCATCTGCTTCATCTTCTATAATTGCTCCGACTGGTGGGTAACCCGTAACATGACCTGAAGCGTCGTTAATTATATTAGTTGACGTCCCACCGATAGAATACTCACTTAAATGTTGTGGTTGAGACCATGGCTCTTGACTTGGAGATGTCATAAAACCAATCGACTCGTTGTCTAAGTCAAGCATCCGAGAAAACTCTCCTTGAGGTCGTGAAACTTGGGCAAATTCCTGAATCGGATACTTCTCAATAAACAACTCAATTGACGCTTGCTTCTCGACTAATTGTTTCATGTCATTCAATTCCTCATCTTCGATAATCTCCATGGCAATAGTTCTATTCTCATTTATCGGACAGTTGAAGAACACCCTAATTGTATATTCTTCTTTCTTAATTTTAGTAACTCTGTGTATTTCCCTAGTCATTCCATCAAAATTACACGACTTAGATAGCATGAACATTTTCCGAGAACCTCCATCATACATAGGCAAATTATTCACTCCGACGCCGAGGCTCCCATTAAAGAAACAAATAATGGGTATGGAGTTCGTCATCGAAACTGAAAATACACAGTCCATCATATGCAAATAATCTATTAATATCTGAATAAATCAACATCAAATTTATTACCTTAATCAATCCCAAATAATGGCTAAACCCTAATTATTATTCATCATATGTAAATAATTGCTAAACCCTAACTCCTAAATCACATTATTCATCCTATTGCACAAAATAAAATCTAATCCTACCCAATTCTAGCAAAATTAACAGCCAAAACATTATTCCCCCAATTCTATCAAAATTTGATGAATATCCCTCTAAAAAATAATTGCTAAACCCTCTCATATGTAAATAATTGCTAAACCCTCTCATATGTAAATAATTGCTAAACTAAATCCTAACTCCCAAATCACACATTATTCAACCAATTCTAACAAAATTTGATGAATATCTCTCTCAAAAATTAACAGTAAAATTAAAAAGAAAAACACACCTGAGGATGGGGGTTCGGTGGGGGTCGATGGTGTCGGCGGTGCGACGAGGTCGGAGGGCTAGGGGTAGGCGGCGATTGCAAATGGCGGGGGTCGAAGTCAAAGGCTAGGGTTTTTGGGAGGGGGGTCGAAGGCTCGGTCACGATCACGAGAGCGGCGGCGGGGTCGGAGGCGGGGTCGGCGGCGACTACAAATGGTGGTGGTCGGCGGCGGGGGTCGATGAGGTTAGTTTTTTTTTGCGGAGGAGAGTGGTCACGAGAAGAGAAAGCAACGACAGAACGAAAGAAATGCGGGGCTGGTGGGGTAGGCGGACTGCACGGGACTACTAGTCCCGTGCAGCTCCATAATTGCAAAACCGACCCTTTTCGGTCGGTTTTGCTAATTATTTTATGAAAGGGTTGATTTTGCCCAATAAAATTGAAAAAAGGGCTTTTTTAAAAATTTCTCCTTTTGTTTTTGCAGATAGGTTTCTGAGTGGAAATTTTCTGACTGTTTCGGCGGTCTATTTGTAAATAAAATAAAATAAAATACTTTCTCTTAGAATGGAAGAGCCAAAAAGAATTCTTGCGAGGGGTCTATCTGCAAAAATAGAACTAGAGGGGTAGTAAGTTCAAAGCAAAGTTACTACATTGTTCTGTCCACAATTAACCCAAATAATTTTCATCATCTATAGCATGCAGATAAACTAAGGCTGATAGGAAATGGTTAACAAACAAATTAAAACATTAAGAATTGATAGAGGTGTTGAATTTATTCCAAAGGAATTTGACAACTACTGTATTTGATATGGAATTAAAAGGCGCACGACAGTGCGTTCACACCACAACAAAATGGTGTGTCTGAAAGAAAAAAAGCAGAAACATTGATGAGTGCAGTGAAGTGTATGTTGTCTCATTCAGGACTCGCCGATATTTTTTTGGGGAGAAGCAGTTTTAACTCCAAATTATGTTCTAAATAGAAATCCCATGAAATCAGCTTCTTTGAAACCATTTGAACTTTGGTATGGATGTGAAGTTAAAGACCTTCCCTAAGTCATTTAAGAAAAATGAAGTTGCATAGCTCATGTTCTTATCCCACTTTGGTCAAAGAAAGGATAGATTTCCAAACTATAAAGTGTACATTCATTGGATGTTCAGGAAAATCCAAAGGATATAAGTTATTCAATGAGTTGAAAAGGGTTGTAGAAATAGAGATGCTACCTTTGTGGAAAATATAGAGGAAGGGAAACAAGTGAGAGAAGAAGCTCTGCGTTTGGATTTTTTTGCCCCCTCCTTCTCCCCCCTTTACTCATAAGATGGATTGTCTACATTGCAATGTCAAAGCGTACATTAATGTGTTGTTTAGTACCATATAACTGTAACAAAATGCAACTGTAGCCACTGCAAATGTTACCGCATGCAGTTAGGGAACATGGGTAACTGGGATTTAATGTTAGGGAGCGGCCACGTTGCAATAGCAGTTCCAACTTTTATTCTAGCAGTTTATTTTTAGATGCAACTGTGACTTGCACCCATATTTGCAAAAAATGTTGTGCGCCATTCAATGCCCATTTGCAACTGATTTGCAATTACGATTATTACTTACGCTGAAAGAAGCAGTTGCATGCAGATGCAGTTTCAATCCTCCAGTCAAATGGTAGAAACGATATCTCTGTGCATTAAGATATTATGAGTAAACAAATCCTTTTTCTACTTCCTTAATCCATGTACATATCCATGTTCATTGAGCAACCTTGCCCGAGGGTCTTTCTTCCTCTGACAACTGAAAGCCCGTAACTACCAACTGGCACACTTGTTTTTCAGTCCACGCTTATAATTTTAGAATGTCTTAAGTCGTTACCATTGTCCCTTGCTTGCTAGTATTGAACATTAACGTACACCCAAATTCTCATGCATTCCTGTTTCCTGACGACTTCTTTTGTTCCAATCTGTTGTAACAATGCTTTGACGTTATGTATGCTAACAAATAGCTTTTATAGGTGGGAGACTACTTATCAGCTTCGATCAAGGGAGGCAGACCATTGAACGAGAGCACCGAAAACTCCATCCTGACATAGCAGCCTCTGATTTGCCTGATAAGATTACCTTGGAGAAGGCTGCAGCTAATCATTCCTTTCAAGTAACAGAATTTGTTGATGAGCCTTCCTTGTACCTTGCTGTGTTGAATTTAACCGCATAAGCCATATAGGCTCATCTGTCCTAGTTATTTCGCTGTTTTCTTTTTGAACTTAATGGCTCTCTGAAGAAATGAGAGCATGGCTGAGAATGCGGAGGTTTTCTTGTGTTCATAATGTCGTGGTGTGGGCTGTTCATGTTCGCTAAATTTTGTTTTCCCCCCTTGTGAATGAGCGATCTTTTTCCGGGCTCCTTTTCTGCCTGGAGCCTGCCCGACCTTTCAGATTCAAGCTCGTTCCTCGCGCAAGCGAAAAGACAATCTTCCTTTCGCCACCGTATCTTTGCCCGGAGAATCCTGCTTCGACGACCTCGACCACCACGCGGCTGAAAATGACCGTGTAGCTCGAAGTGTTCCTCACCCAACCGCTAGAGCCCACGGTGAGCATCCTCACAAGCGTATGCTATATATAAGGAGGGGGTGGCGCGCGTCACAACAATTTAACGCTCTTTATTATTATTATTATTATTATTATCAAGAAAAGGTAGCCAAGATCGTCCTCGTCAAGAGGGCAGACATGCATCCTTAACGCGATCTCTTTTTTGCGTTCTGAAAGACCGGTGAGAGAGTCGTACTTCTGACCCTCTCGAAACCCGAGGACGGAGTATTTGTTTGAGAGGGAGACGAGGATGAGGAAGTTGGAGATGCTGGGGATTAGGAGGGGAGAGAGATTTTGTGGTCGTTGGATGTTTGATGCTTCTGTTTTAAATAGCAGCATTTATATCGCCCTAGTGTTTCACATGCTTTTCGTTAGCTGGAATATCAATTTAGCCTATAAAGTGACGCACTCTGACCAATAAGGTCTAAAAAGCGATGCTGACGACAATAACACCTATAAATTGACACGGTTAACCGCTTAAACCTACTCCGGTCACCGGAATTTTGGTTTGACCGCGAAAAGTATAAAATTTTTGCATGTATACCCCTCATATCTTCCACACTTACATATTTACCCTCCAAAATTTAAAATGATTATAAAAAAATTAATCTACCCCCCACCATCATCTCCTTCATCATTTTCTTCTCCACTCTATCACTTTCCTCCTTCCCAAAATACTTCCCCCCCCATTGTCTCTGTCCCAAACACACACACACACACACTCTCTCTCTCTCTCTCTCTCTCCCTCCCTCCCTCCCTCCCCCTCCCTCCCTCCCTCCCAACCCCCTTCCCCATCTCTCTCTCCCACCATCATCTCCTTCACCCTCCTCTTCTCCCCTCTATCATATTCTATTCATTTTCCTCCTTCCCAAAATATTTACTCCTCCCCAAAATATTTCCTCCTCCATTTTCTCCTTCCCAAAACTCCCTCTCCCTCCTTTCCCCCTCCCTCCCTATCTCCACCATCTGCTTCATCCACTTTTCCTCTCCTTTCTTACTCTCTCTCCTCTTTCTTCCTTCCCAAAATCCTCACATTCACCTCCTCCTTTCCCTCCTCCACCCATGTTCCTCCCTTAACCTCTCTCTATTCTCTCATCTCAGTCTTCTCTCCTATCTTTTCCTGCTCTCCTTTCCTTTCTCTCATCTATCCCTCAAACACTAACTTAAAAAAATGGAGAAGGGAGTAGAGGAAGTGGAGGAGGAAAATGAGGGTAGTGGGGGGAAGGAGGTTGAAAAAAAAGAGTAGGTTTTTATGCAAATATTTTAATTTTGAGGATAAATTTATAAGTGTGACAGGTATGAGGGGTATATATGCAAAGTTTCATAATTTTCTTGCACAAATCAAAATTCTGGCGATCGGAATAGGTTTAAGTGGTTAATTGTGTCTATTTATAGCGTTATTGTCGTCGGCGTCACTTTTTAGGCCTTATTAGTCTGAGTTGTCACTTTATAGGCTAATTTGGTATTTTGGCCACTTTTTATTTATATGCCACAGCTTGTATTGGTAGTAAGAAAAGACCCTAGTGGTTTTTGAACTTACACTTGTATACCTTTACCTTTTAAATACCCTAAAGCTTTTACAATTGACATTTAAGTACCCTATAAATATCTTTAGTTATGCAAACTTGAGGGTATCTAAGTGACAGTTTAAAAAACTTTAAACTATTTAAGTGCCAGTTTTAAATACTTTTGGCCTTCTTTGACTAAGGGTTAATTAGGAAAAAAATTAAGGAGAAGGATTAACGTAGTTAACCCATTTGATAGTTCGAAGAATTAAATTATTAACCCGTTAAATAAGTTTTATATTAGCTATTGTGATCATTTTTAGTGTTTGTGAATAATGAGGAATTTGACTATTTTCTTTATAAATAGAGGGTTAAGTCTTAACCCTTCTATATAGGGCTATTAGTAAACCCCTCATTTTGAGAGGCTAACTCATTCTAATCCCTCTAAAGGAGTTAGCTTAACCCTTATGCATTTTTTACGTTTGACAAATTATAAATGGTTAATTTACTTTAACTCTTATATATATTTTTTGTGTTTGGCGAGTTAAGTGAGCTCACTTACTCTATTGCCAAATGGCACCTCAGGGTATTTAAGTGTCAATTTTAAAAACTTTAGGATATATAAACGCTACCAAAAACAAGTGAGGGTATACAAGTGGAAGTTGAATTTTTTTTTAGGGAAACAGTAAGTGAAACAATACCATATGTAACTGTTATTTAGCTGTAGATTAATGGGCTTTTAGGCTGGGCTAGGTTAGTTCTCTAATTGGGTTGTTGATAGGGCTATCGAGCAGTTATTTATCAAAGAATAAAGATTCCATCATGACACACTATAAGAATCTTATCAGAGCCACCTATAGGAATCATCTTATCATAACCAACTATAGGAATGATGAATGATGTGGTTTTAATCATAGAAATGATAGCTAAAATTATCAAACTAACCTCTCAATAACCCGTGTATGGTATAGTTCATCCTATTTGTACGAGTTGTTCTGATAGAATCTGCACTCTTACTATTAAAAAAAGGGACTTGATTCGCTACTCCGAAATTAGATTTTTATGTAATTTCAAATTAGAGAAAACAGGCTAGAAAAGGAAAGGGTATGTGCTTTAACCCGTGTATTTTATTCTTGTGTAACTCATAGAGTCATAGGGAACACTTGAGAATTTGCGACGATCCATTTTTACTCTGCTCCTGTCACCTCCTGCAGTTTGTATCTCAACCAAAAAAGGAAAAAAAAAAACACTGGTTTCATAATCTGGATGCTGATGGGTGATACTCCAGTGTTCGCTGGCATCAGAGGCGATAATCCTCGTTCGCGACGCTCATCAATCTATAGGAGCTGCTTTTTCTCTCTGTGAGAGGATGAGATGATGTTTTTCTGGGTTTTTCACAGCATTCTCTATCGAACAGTGTTTATTAACCGCAGGGCCGGTTCTGAGATTTTAGGGGCCCGGTGCGAAAAGTAAATATAGGGCACATCTCTATATACAACATATCAATAAATTCCAATTTGAATCCCTAAAATGCTAGTGAACAAAATATTACTAACAAGACATTAAAATGTTACCTGATTTATTTGCATCTGGATAGTCTTTAACATACTTTTCAAGTGCTATTGCCAATTCTTCATTTCTTCGGTCACCTGAATAAAATGTTATTGATCAAATAAATGCATATAATATCACCTTAATAAATATTTCTAGTAGAGCAAACAGTCCACAATAAGAAATACTTGCATATTATGTTCCTCTTGTATCTGTGCTTACCTTCATCAGATATCGAAGCCTTTAGCATCAAAAAGTATCATCGAAAAATAGTCCTCCTTGCATTTTTAGCTGCAAAATCACTAATTAAGCCTTGAACATCAATTTTATCTATAAAATCATTTTCAATGGATATCAAAGCTAGTCCATTTAGTCTCTCTTGTGACATGGTCGATCTCAGATAAGATTTTAATAATTTTAATTTTGAAAAACTTCTTTCTACAGATGCGACTGTAACAGGTATAGTCAATAATATTCTATAAGCAATACATGCATTTGGAAAACAATTTCGTATTTTTAAGAAATTCAGTATATCAATAGCCATCTTTGTTTCTTTTGGTAAAATATTTCGTTTGGCCATGGGAAGATCGATGTTTTTGAAGTAGGGTTTTTTGATATGGACGGTTGAGATTAAGGGGTTTATGAAATGGACGGTTCATATTTATTCTCCCTATATGTATAAATATAAATAAAAAAATTGGGGGCCCCCAACCTTCGGGGGCCCTGTGCGGGCGCTCAGTCTGAACTCCTTCAGAGCCGGCCCTGATTAACCGAGGCATACCGATGAGTTACGCAGATTTTTTTTTTATTTTTTACACCAACTCGGCTTTGAGTTCTAAGTATTGGCTGAGCAGGTTACAAACGCCTCCAATACTTGTTATGCGTTTTTTTTTTAAATTTAATTTAATATGGGATTATGAAAAGTCTTGTACAATATTAATTATTTGATACGGTATTTAAGTTGGCAGGCTAAATGTACTCTGTATGTTGCTTGATGTGCTCAAAATCAGTAATGATTCTTTAATTTCTACATCCATGCTGATGTCTTGGTAGCTAATGATCAGAAAACAAGTTTTCAAATTGAAGCTCTAATGTTATAAAACAAATATGAAATTAAGCGTGAGAGACTACCTAAAGAAAAACTTTAAACAACTTGATTTTTGGTCTTTAAACATTTTAAATGATGTAGATTAACTTACGTATATTGGACGTTAGTTTTAGACCCATGCGATGCATAGATTTTCTTAGTTGAAGTTCTTTTTTTTTTCCGTCCGAAAACAAATTAACATCAAAAACTTTTAAAGTTTTATATATATATATATATATAAAAAAAATATAGGGTATCAAACAGTAGGTTGAATGGTAGAACAGCTGACGTAAACCGCTATGAACAAAATGACTCCTGTAAATTTATGATTAAATGTTGCAGAAAATAAGCAAAATCAGGTGAGTATAAGTTTCACCAACAACAGAGCGAATTCTTTCCGGTCTGCTGTAGCAAAAGTAATGCAACAAAATCATATGCCATCATATTTTTCAAAGTGTTAATATCAAAAAAAAAATTATATATAAAAATAAAAAGTTAAAAAAAAATCAGTTTTCAAAAACAGTATTTTGAGGCTACCGTGAAGTTCATTCGATAACATTAACATATGCTGGATAACTTTTGAATATAAATAAAATAATTTACTTTCTTTATTTGTTCAAATTTTTAATTAGTATTTACTGTGATGTGAGGAAATACTTCTCTAAATAAAAATCTTTTTTACGTTAAAATATCAAATCAATTGTATTTTGATTTTACATCTTTGAATTTTTGTATTTTTTAGATTGTACTGTCAAAAAAATTTAATTTATTGAAGGGCCTAAATTAAAGTAACAAAGGCGTGCGTAGAGTATAATTTAAAAGTATCAAAAATTTTGACAGTTTCAGTACCAAGCTTGTAAGACTCATAATTAATATCAAGCTTGTACAAAAGTTTAAAAAGAATATTTGTTGGATGGCATAATGGAACTGTAACCTGTACAAAGTTTAAATAAACAGAATCCAGTAACAGGAGAGAACTGCTACATAAAAAAAAAATCTTGCAACAAGCACTCCTAAAGCTTCATTTATGAAAAAAAAAATTTTGAATATAAATGTTGGAGAAAAGATTAACCTCATACAGGAAAAAGAATAAGAAAACGAAATGAGCATATAGAACGCTCGCTTTTTTTTTTTCGACAATCAAAACCTAGGACAAGCACAATAAACTCTAGAGAGAAAATACCACTGCAAACTTTTTGAGAGAGAGAAAAAAAATTATTTCTTTTTACCAAATACAGACACTCACACTTCCACACGAGGGCAGAGAGATACCGCGAACTCAGCATCTTTTCTTCACCGATATACGCAGGTGATGCGCTCAGAAAATCGAAAATCTAGCGCCATTTCCTGTGGAAAACAAGCTGTACTCTTCTATTTCCGTATCCACCTTTGAACAAGAAACATCGGCATGAGATGAAACTGATTTCAGTGCCGTTCTTCCGGTACTTTCTTCTGTGGCTCCTACAGTTGGGCCACCGAAATGAAACAGAGAGAAGGATGAACTGCTGTCACGAGGTCTAGAAGCATTCCCTTTAATCCCATTCTGCCCAATTGATGGCAGTTTCGGAGGCATATGCCGGTCTCGAAATTGCCGTTCGGTTGATACTGGCTCCTCAGCAGTGAGATTCCTGAACTGCTCTTTGGGGTTTGTAACGTAAAACCTGTTGCTATTCTGATACAGGGAATGGTGTCGTGCAGTAAATAGAGGAGTAGTTATACTCTGAAGGGGGTTATACTGCATGCCAAACTCTGAAGAATGAGGCGCTGGTAAACTGTAGCCGAGGGGGTTCGCGGGGTAAACAAAGTGGTTGGGCTGAGGGAATGGCATCAATCCATTAGGGGAAGCTTGCCAAGAAAATGCACTTTGGTTGTGATACCCGGTGGATGGAGAAGAGAAAACCGGCATATGATTGTTCTGATTATGCATTGGAAGGCCGTGCTGCTGCTGTGGAGGAGGTGTATTGAATCGGAAAACCCCGTTATCAAAAACGGGAGCAGATGTTCTGGGTTCATCTCTTGGAAAATTGGTTACATAGTCGGCTACTTCAGATTCTGCACTCGTCCTCGTGAAAGAACTGCCTCCATTTATCCAACACTTGTTGAGTGAATCATCATCTCTTCCTTCTGATTGTGGACTAGCATCCTCAGAATCTGATGTCGATGAAGATTCAGTGTTTTTACCCGAAGAACTGGTGCTGATGTCTCCCTCACTGAGGCATGATGAGCAGTTGTCAGAACTTGAAGAACTCATTGTGGGATCAACACAACTATTGTTCATGGAAAAGGATGATACTGCACCATCCTTTGAGTAGCATTCTGACTTCATCACCGTAACAAATCCAGTACTAGAAGAATTTTTGCTATCCTCACAGTCCTCATAACCACTACTCAAAGTATCAGCTTTCGGAGATGAGTGCTCAGTGTCAGCTTTACCTAATTGAATTTCTTCACATTGATTGGCCACAACAGCAGCTCTGGAAGTAACATCTGACCCAGGATTGCTCCTGGTGCCCTTCCTCCGAGAATCCATAGGCTCCCATACTTGCCTTGTATGGATAATATCTCTGCTAGGACTACTAGAAGAAAGCTTTCCTCTCGGTGGGGCACAACTATCAGGAATGAAACATCCATGACCATACTTACTACCTCGATACATAGGCCTGGGCATATCCAACATTGCCTCTGTCCTATATGTAGTCTTGATCTCCCTTACTGGTCTCATGGTAGAAATTTGAAAGCCATCCTTTTGCCTGTAATCACTGTTCTGGTTGCAGCTGCAGGACTGGGAGTCATATCTCTCACGCGGTCTGTTGCTCGAAGAGTGGTATTTCTCGCCAAACTTGGGATTGCAACTCCTAGTGTTGGTCTTCACAACCCTTTCCCTCAATGGCCTATGACCTCCATTATTCAGTCTGGAAGAATCTGTTAAAATGGTATCAGATCCATCATGATGACCGCTATCGTCATACCACTTGGGTGCTGGACCTGAAAGAGAATCCTTCTTTAATCTCATTTTCCTCCTAGATGATTTTGACTGCTCAATTATAAAAGAGCTGTTACCGTCTTGAACACCGATCTCTTCATCAATGTGACACTGGTGTTGTAGGCTATCACTCTTCAGGTTCTTTGTATCAATACATCCATTTGGAGACTGCTCATCTTCCACATCAGGAGATATGGGTCTGTGGGGAGTAACAACTTCCCCAGGATCACTAACTGAATCCCCAGAGTCCAAAATGGCAGGGGAAGAGTCATCTTGAGTACTTGTGGACGAGTCATTTGTAGATGCCGGTGAAGCAAGATGAAGAGGATTTGATTCATTTTGTTTTCTTTCCCTCTGCCTTTCTTTTCCCTTGAGTCTTTCTTTTCTTCGAAGCTTTTTCTCCCGCTCTTTTGCTTTCCTCCTCTCTCTTCGCTCCTCCTCTTCACGCTTCTCCCTTTCTTCTTCTTCCAGAAGTTTGATCTGTTGGATGATTGTCAGTATTGAAGCCCACCAACAATATTGTCATCTCATTTAAACTACTAGCAGCATATAAAAGATAAACAAGTACCTGCTTCTCTAATGTAATTATCTCTTTGCAAGCAACATGAACACGCTCTTCCAGCAGTTTCAAGGCAAGAGAAACAAACATACTATGTGCGTTTTGGCGGGCTGTACCTTCCCTGAAAGCCTTTTCGACCTGGATGTACGTTGGACCTCATGTTAAACAAGCTATCACAAAACAGAAGCAAGAAAGCCATAGCTGAGATACTTACAGCGTTAATTGTCAAATTTATGTTTCAAATTCGAGCAGCCAGAAAGTTTTATAAACCATTTCAACAACAATCTACCTAGGTTAGAGGATTGCCATTTCAAGATATTTACATACAACTGAAAATGACTAGCAAGATCTTGGTTTTCCTGCTACAAATGATGCCACTCCCACATCACCTTGCCCCATAACAGCCAAGGGCCTAGATCCTTAAAAAAAAAGCTTTTAACAATTTGTTATGGATAGGTCATCCAAGTGATACCTTTTGCCTAATGCTGATCTATAATAAAAGATTTACTGGAGAATAACATATCTCCAAGTATCACACATGCACCAGTGTTGAAATGAGAGGTTTTGGCCAAAGTACCCAAATGACTCTCCAGGATAACGTTCATGCAAACCCTACAATGATGAAAGACACCTCTCCAACTGAGCCAATTTGCACCTAAACCAATCAATGATGTTTTGTATACTATCCTATTATTTAAGAATTCATAATCTCACCCTCCCAATTCTCTCCCTAACAGATCCTACTATTTACATGAATGTTCCCCCAACCCTAACCACCAGCCATGTGCACCTACGTGCGCACTAACACACCGCATTGCATCACATATACAAATATAAACATAGACTACAGATTTTATTATGAAAAAGAGGATAAAATTGTTCGCATCGCTTGAAGATGTGAACCACACACATTATATTCTTTCTAGATTTTTCTCAAGTGAACCACTATAAGGCAAAAGCACCGCATGGAAAAATCTAAAGTAAATCTACTGATTAAAAAGATTTGGCAAAGTTCGTCATATATCTTTAAGCCTAAATGCAAGAGTGTATACCAAAAGACCTACATGGATAACATAAGAAGATATCATGAACCACAACCTAGGGAGACACACAAGCACAAATACATATGAATGCATGCAAATGCAAGCCCCCAAACACAAGCACAACATATGGACACACAAACAAACATATGAGAATCGATAAACGCATAAAGTGTCAGGTCAAATTGTAGATTTAACAAGTTTTTTTTTTACAAATTATCTGCAAACAATAAGCACTAGACAATCAATCCCATCATTTCGAGCTCTGCACGATCATTTCTCATGTGAAAAATGAGCAAAATAAAAATTGCTGTCTCTATTGCTTATAACGATAGCCATATCGTGGTGCAGTGAGTTTCTGAAGTTCTCTATCAATACAATTATAATGTGTAAGCTAGTTCGAAAGGATATAATTGCTGCTAATTCGTAATAACTAACAAACCACGTAAGTTTTTTTTTTTTTTTGTACATTTGTCAGGTATACAAGCTCCCTTTACTTCTTTTGATACATTATTAGATTCTATAAAATTGACTGACGAGTTATGCCTTCACATGTAACTTTGCAGCTGTTATATGAGTCCCTTCCTCCACAACTGTCATATGAAATTAAGCATCATGTTACCATGTGTACCTCCAGAGAAACCGTATCTATAACTGCTTCCTATTAAGCATAATACATAATAAAAGTATTGCAACTTATTGATATTATACCAGTCACGCAAAAGTATAGCGTACTAAAATGGGTGAGAAATATTTTGAACACAGAAGCATGTGGCATCTTATGGCCCACCTGTTCCTTGAATATAACAGTTGCAGCATCTAGAAGGAATTCCCTTGCAAGTTCAGGACTTTTAGCATGCTTCTGGGGACGTGAACCATCGCTATCTATATCATTTCCATCCTTGTCCAGGGCATCATCATCCTGCGAGCGTAAAGGAAAAACTTCAGAGGATATATACAATTCAATATAAACAAAAATGATCTCTTTCAAATGCTGAATCCTATATGTTGCGTAGTCTTGCATAATAGAGAAGTGAACGAGGAGAAAGGTAACAGCATTAATTTAATTTAGCCATAATCAACCCATGTTTTGCTTGTTCTACATTTTTCTTTTTCTCAATTCTTAGCATGAAAGCATATAATTTTGATAGCCTCTATCCTGTGATGTGCAGCAGATCTATGAACAATTACCTCTTCTTCCTCTGCTTCTTCAGCATGCTCAAAAAAACTTCTGATGCTTTCCCCTTTAGTTATCGTCACAAAACTATCCCCAATCATTAACCGGCGATGGACGCATGGTTGCCCCTTCAATGCATGTGCCTTCACACACAGCTCTGTGCATCGGCCATCAAGCTTCCAAGCCCTCAGTGTAATAAAGCAGGCGCTTAAACCTCCCAAATCGAGTCCATTTACAAGGACCTTCCCATTCATGCCAACATCTTCAAATTCCAAAATGTCAGATTTTCCTTCTCCTGTTCCAATAGCCCATTCAAAATGATGGTAGGTTCCAACTGTGTCTATAAAGGATTGGTGCCAATCTGCCTGGACTGTGTCCTCTGATACCTGAAAGTGGTATAAAACAAATTCAGGTAGATTAATTTAATAGATAAGATCTTTAGATTCTTTATTTAAATGTTCCTAATTTGTTGTTAATGTTATTTGATTTTCTTTTAATATCAAATGATTAGACATTAGACGAATGAACAAGAGTTTCTCAGAAGTTGGACACTATGAGCCTTCAAACAAATGCGGAGGAAGAGACATCTCTACAGCCCCTTTAGACTTCAAGAAGACACAGAATACTTTGTCAAGAAACCTAAATCACAAACTACGAGTTAAAATAAATGATGATACTGATAGGACTAAAGTACCTCGTATTGGAAAGCAGTATCTGCCACACAAAACCAACTTGTACAGCGAAGTTCCCTTCGCATGCGCTTTAGTTCCTTCAATTCCTTGAACTCACGAATGACATTCCGTCTGCAGTCTCTGCAAAATCTCTTGCTGTCAAACCTGTAAAATGAAGAATATTCATGACACTGTTAATAATAACAACCTACGCTTGTTAATGATAGCAGAATTTCCCCCAAAGTTGATACCTAACTGAAAGTCACACTGAAAAACTTGAAAGCAATAGCTCCATATAAACATTAATGGAACTATCCTATAGTCTATTTGTCTATGATGTTAATTTATCCGTCTCATCAAACAGTTGTGTATTTCAAAACTTAATATGGTGAAATGAGACATATTGACTACATTCTGCCAAAGAAACAATCTGATCCAACAAGTATTACAACTATTGGGAGGTGTTACTCATATTTCCACTACAGTTGTTGCAAGCTTAGAGAGGACTCTTTGAGTTGAAGATTTTTCTATTTTAAGTTTCTGATATTGCAAGCTTGCAGTTTAAGTTTGAGCTTAAGTTAGAGAAAACATTATAATCCAACTCCTACGTCACCCTTTGCATAACTAGATTAGTATGAACACTATTAATTTCTAGCATTTTCTGCAGATTGTCCAAGATAAAACCTACATTTTTTCCCCTGTAGGTTTCCTTTGTTTTGCTCAAACTTCACAAACTCAGATGGAGCAGTTACTCAAATTAAGAGGTAGGAGATCATGTCGATCAATCATACTCGAAATGTCAATATATAATGGTTCATTTTCCCTGCATAAAGTGGATCTAGTATGGATCAGCACTCCATATTTAATGAAATCCGCAAAAAATAACTTTATAATCAACTTCTAGCATCTTGTCTCCAATTTTTCTAACAAAACTAATAATGAAGAAGATTCACCTTATACAAAAGTAAGCCAGTAGGCAGGTAGGAAACCCTATCTCACAAACTCCACAACCCAATGCCACTCAACCAAGAGACAACCCCCTATATCTCCCCGATAAAAAAAAGAGGCTAGAAGAAGGTTGGAAAATGATGTCTTGCTACTTCTCTAGGAAAGGAGATAATCTGAAATGCCAAATGATTGAATATACATAATGTCACGTCTTAGAAAATGATGTCCTTGATCCTCCTCTATTGGAATCCCTCACACATTCATTTTCTCATCAACAACCATGCATTTCTTTGTTAAAATATGAACAGATTCTCCATTGCTCTTCCACTAACTAGGTCTTCCTCCAATGCCCTCCCAACCTTTCCTAAAATTTTGAGCCATCCACCTAGATGCTCTTGTGGACCCTGCAAAATCTAGCATGTGCAGGTTTCCTGATTACAAAATATCCTAATATTACAACATTGAAGGTGTTATTATGACCTCTTATCATTTTCTTAGTTAAAGATTAAGGAATGAGAATATTGCTAGCAGAATGTTGGGCAACTAAGATATTACATCCATGGAAGAGAATATAGCAAAAATAGAGAATTCCTAGGTGGATGATCAGAATTAGAATATATAAGAGATAGAGTAGGAAATCGTTGTATCCGTAAAAGATAAGAGGCTATTCAATTGAGGTTAAAGTAGAGAGAAATTATTGATATAGTTTTTTCTTGTGTAATGAAGACCAGCAAGTGTCAGT
The DNA here is from genome assembly GCA_022839385.1 of Asparagus kiusianus. Lineage (NCBI taxonomy): Eukaryota > Viridiplantae > Streptophyta > Magnoliopsida > Asparagales > Asparagaceae > Asparagus > Asparagus kiusianus. The sequence goes on along the minus strand of BQKN01065767.1, from coordinate 192,572 downwards.
CAGAAAAGGCAACAGGACTGTAGTTAATAGCGCCAAAAGGGGTAGAGCACGCCTAAGCAAACATGGACAAAAGCAAATAGAACAATATATGTTAAATCAGCTGAAGAGATGAATGTATAATAAATCTAAATCAGAAAAGGATTCGGTAACATAACCAACGAGTTCGAAATAGGCTTTCTTGTTGCTATTGTTGCTGACGGTCATACTTAGCAACACTGCACTCCAATTATCATGAACTAAGTTATATATGGCATTCTCTCGGACACTCTATCTACTTTCTACTGTAGTATAATCAGAAAAAGTATCCGAATCAGAAAAGGTATCCTTTGCATTAGCAGATTAGCCTATTAGTTTTGATAGTGATTCAGTTTCACACAGATCGATTAATAGCAATGTAATTGGAATAGGAAGAAAAAAAGTGATATGAATAAAATTTTGGTTTTCAAAGAATAATATATAATGGCCAATAAATTGCCTTTCTTCAAACATGGAGATTGTAGAGGAATTATCAAAGAAATAGTTAACCTTCTAGTGGTACTTCATGGAATTGAAGGTAAAGTAAAAAGGTGTCGGGTATATTAGATAGAAATAGGATGAAACATAGAAGCGTGGTTACTAATAGTAGTGACTCTCATTTAATAATTTGTGGCAGTTCACAAACAGGTTATATTTATTGTATATACAACATCAAAATCATAGTATCAACATGTATTTTAATACTAAACATCGATAACAAGGTCAGCTATGACTCACCCATATCCATGAGAGAGATATAAGCCAAAGGTGGGAGGTTTTTGAAAAGATTTGTCGACCTTTTCAGCCACTTCTACAATTTAAAGTAGTACTTTGATACCAGCCAGATTCATGAAGGGATGGTACTTTCTAGTCAGATGCATCACAAGTGACTTATGGCACTACTTCTTGGATTCAAACAAACTTTAAGTAACATCATCAGTTGAGTGGGAAGACCTTCTCTGCATGCCCTTGCTATGATTAAAAGTTAAATACAATAGCCAGAACTAGCACTTGCAATTTAATTTTATGTAAGTAGGTTTCTAAGAAAAGAGTTTAATCTATACTACTTATAAAAGGGAATACCCATGTCAAAACTTTTAATTTCCTATTTTGCTCCTTTAAATTTTAATAATTCCCAATTATAGCATTGATTATAATTAATCCTTAAATAATTATCCATAACTCTTTATTAAATACACCTCCTACTCTCCCTAAGAATATTTGGTCAAGAATAGAATCATTATCAATATACTATCTGGTCAAGAATATTTGCTCAAGACTATGAATTTCTTCTATCTAAGATGTAGAGTCTAGACTTTTAAAATTCAATTTGAATCAATGCATAAAGTAGGAACCAAATTAACTAACAAACAATCATTTTTATTTTTATATAACTTCTCTTTCATCTCTTGAGTGTAAATTAGCTCATACATTTTCTTCCACTCACCATAATACCAACTAAGTCAAAACCATACAATTACAAAAGAAAAGCTCAACTAGAACTCCACTTGGATTAGAATAGAAAATTTAACAGAGCACAAGATGTCGACTTCTTTCGAGCACGTGTTAGCATGAGATGTTCCTCTATAATTCAACTAGAAATTTGAAAATATGTTTCGAAACTTGAGTATTGTAGAAATGAATCAATGGTACAATTTAAATTGGTACAATCAATTTGGTGATTAGTGTTCTTTTTGGAGACATTGTGATCACTCAAATTTCAAAATGTATTATAAAAAGACAAAATAAGCAAATGTATCTTAAAATCTCATTAGATTAAATACTTTAAAAATTCAACCCCCTAAACGTATTTCACGATATAATTTGAAAACACATTGTATCAAAAAAATCTATGATGTTAATATCATGAAGTAGGGGCGTGATTAGGAATGCATTAGGCTAATTGTATTATCCTTTTGATGTTACAGTGAAAAGTACAAAATAAACTTTCTTACCATGATTTCAGAAAAAAAATATTAAATAAATACTACAAGCAGCATATTTACATACATCCAAAATAAATGTTATATTTTTATTATAAATAAACCCTAATTACTAAAGTGATATCTTCTTAAGCTTTGGTTTTTTACCTTCTAATTAATTATTCTTATATGTTACAATTTTTTTTCATTTATTTCTCTTTTCCTCTCCTTCCAACCATCTGACTTATATTTCTGAGAAACGAAGTGCTTGGGATGACATTAAAGATGGAATAGATTTCTATGGAAATGTTATCGCAATGATTTAGTGCCAACTTGTGAACTAGAGATTGATAAAATACATATGAATGACATAATCAATCTCTCTTGTAATTGTCACGAAACTTCAACAAGTGATAAGTCCCTTCGCATGATATATCTCCATCATTCAAACATGTCAATTTTAGTTTTAAGTTTAAGAAATTTATTTGGGAAAGCTCTTATTAATTAGCATTTCCTTAAATAGCTTGAACCTTAGTGTAAATGTCTCCCATCTCTAATATTAGATCATCTTTTAATATTGCTATTGTGTTTACAGAATAATTTTGTTCATGCATAGGGTTATAATTTTTTCACTCTATTAATCCACGTCAGGTATCTGCTATTTAGTAAATTTGACCCTATATGTTTGTATGTTTTGTTTCAGCTTTAAATGTTGATGATTAATATAGATTTTGATAATGTAATTAAATTTGAAACATGATATGAATTGGTTCCTTTTTTTGTCTCAGGTTTTCCAGCTATTTGCCAATCTAATTATCTAAGAATCCTAGCACATAAATCTCTTCTTACATCCTTTATGTGGGTTTCATGAATATTGGTAAAATCTAAACCAGCTTAATTACATGAATATTGGTAAAATCTAAATCATCGATTCACTTAATCATTTTACGTCCACATTTAAACTTTTTAATACTGAACAAGTATACCCACGTACAACACATGTGCACTTTACTAGTACTATTATAAAAGTGTGTTGCATGTTAAAACATTTTCTTCCAAAATTACCCTCCAAATGTATCCATACATACATAAATAAACACATATATATACATAAATTCACATACATACACATATAAATTCACATACATATTTATTCATTCAATATGATAGAATAATATAAAATTTTAATATGACATAACCCTCCTATTAATTATCCATGATGAGTATTAACTTCTATTTTTTTTATAAACCCCAATATTAAACCTATATTAATTCCATCAAGTTATTCACATCCCATAATCATAACTTCTTTCTCATTTACATACTATCATCAATATATTTTATATATTTTGTAATGCACGTAAAGAAAGTCAATAATATAAGCAATGGCGTATCATAGTTTATTGATTAATCATTCTTATATATACCACCATTTCCTAATTCATTCCTTATAACCCCACCCATTACAAATCTTACAACCTTTTCTTATATTTGGCCTCTCCTCTACCTCTATATCCTTTTTCTCGATATGGTATATCATCATTTCTCTTCAAACTCCTCCCCGTTTTTGGCGAGCACATGCATTGATGCTAAGAGGAACTAAGTTGATCACTCCGATGTGCAACTCGAGAGGCTCAACATATACTAAAACGAGGCCGATGGAGAACAATACATTGAGATGCAGTGAAATTTAACTAGATAATCATCGTTTGAAGATAGAGATTGTAAGATTTTAAGTCAATTTACGGTGTAATTTTATGAACTTAGTAGTTGTTATAAGGGATTTTCTTTGTGTATGTGTGAAGGTTCATAATCAATTACTTGGGTTTTGAGTGAAAGAGAGATTATTCTTGTGTGAAGAGGAATTGCCGATTTAGTGTTTAGGAAATAGCTAAGCTCTAAATTTTCTTATTTATGTGTCTTTTAATCTTATGATCATTCAATTTATTTTGCTTTACGTGTTCTGACAGATCACTTTGAAAAGGTTTTATTTGCCTTATAATTTAATTATTAATATTACATAAATAGTAATGAATTATATATTGTTCTAAATTAGATTAAATTATTAAAAATATTAATATATAATTATATATTTTAATATTAGCGCTTCAATGGCCATGGAGGCTGCCTGCAGGTGACATCTTGGAACGAAATGACTATAATATCATTGTAAACTTCTTGAGGTTTTTTTATTTTGTATTCTTTTACAGATTAATGATTGATGTATATTTCTAATCCAATTACGTCTATTATCATCAAGAAGCAAGGAGTATCGGTTACTATTCCGGTTTCTTAAAGATAAAGTGAGAGGAGTTTTATTATTTCTAATAAAACTAATATTTGTAATATAATAAACTTTCTCTAATAAAATAATTAATAATTTTAGTGGATATTAGTTTTTAGTTTAACAATTAAATATTATTATTGAAATTATTATTCAAATAAAACTATTATTAAATATTAGTTTATTAATATTGATTTCGTTAAATTATTTGTTTAATTAAGTTTAATCATTAGTTTTATTAAATACTTTTTCTAATGAACATTAGCAATTAATTTTCCAGGTCAACATAAAAATGACCATGGACTATTTCATTAGTATATTCACGTTAGTATACTAATAAATACCACTTCTTTTTGCTAGTCAATAAATAATTTTATTTCACCAAATTTTCACATCACATCATGGGCCAAATATAACAAAAAGTCCCCTATAACAACTACAATAGTAGAATCATAAACTCTGAACCTAGAAAGAGTAGTAGAATCATAAACTCTGAACCTAGAAAGAGTATCATTACTATAGTAACCTATTACTGTAGTAACATATAACATTAGTTTAATAAATTTAATCATTATTTTTTATTGAATATTACCTCTAATGAACATTACTATACTAATTTAAGTAGTGTCATTAGTATTGCAACGTTATAGCAATTGAAACAATCAGTATAGCGACTGTAACATTACTATATTCTTGAACACTACTTCATTAGTAATGCAGACAATTACTGTAACAACGTGGATATAAAATTTAAGGATCTATGTTACTTATAAATTGAATGCTTATAAAAGCTCATGCCATGTGTTACATCTAATTAACGTGTTAGAAGGGTATATACATATAAGGCAAACAACACAAATATATACAAAATCATAGAAGAATACATACAACATAGAAAGACAAGTAAACGATGTTAGAAGGCTATATATATAGCAAATAATATAAGTAGATACAAAAGCATGGAAAAATACATACAAAATACAAGGATGAAAAAATAGGGGTAATTTTCACAAAACAACTTTGGTCATGTTTTAGATAAACCCTGTAAATCTTAGATAGAGATAATGCACATCACAAACATCTTAAAGTGCAAAGGCAACCCATGAGAAAATGAAGGTCAGAGAAAGCTTAAACCCTATGTATTAATGTTACTAAAATTGTATTTATTTATCTTGTGAAGTAGAGCAAAAAGATTAGTTAACCTTTAATCATAACATTTATTTAAGGGAATATGAGGAACTAATAGTCAATTTACCACATTGTTGAGAAGGAAACAAATTTTATATTCATTGAAGAATAATATTTAGACATGAAACTTTCATAAAATATGAATATGATTTTTGTTCTTATTTATCATGCGGTTTTTTCTCCTTCCTTTTAGTACATCTTTCAAATCCATTTTAGAGGCATGTTTAAGAATCAGTCCATACGTTCTTATGTGTGTACTTTCTAATGATAAGGTTTTGTTCTTGATGACGTGGATTGTAGTGTAGAGGAAAAAGGAAAAGAAAAAATGCTAAGGTTCTCTCCTGCAGTGTTTTAACTGTAAATTAAGGATATCTTACGCATTAATTTAATAAAACATACCATTATTCAGTATTAAGATTTGACAATAAATGCATATGAGTGGACTCTCGCATCTAATCTTAATTTACAAAGAAATATAGGCTACACCCATTTATAAATTAAAGAGAAAAAATTATAGGTTAGCTCCTTAAAAGTTTACAAAATTTATTTTGAAGTCCAATTTAAGAAAAAAGGATTTTCAAGAAATTTTAGGTTAACCCTCTAAATCTCACAAAATTTAAATTGAAGTTTGAAAACTGGAGTTTAAGAAAAACAATTATTGAGAAATTTATCCTAAAAATGGCCTCACGTGCAATGCACATGGAAAAACAATTTTTGTGAAATTATCCTGAAAATAGCCTCACGTGCACCATACTAGTTCTATGAAAAAGATGCCTTTATCCCATAAAAGAAAAATCCACAAAAAGGAAAAAAAAACTAACCTGTACACGAGCCTCTCAATGAAATCCTCCTCTTTCATCCGTAGAAGAGACATTCTAGTCTCCTCACTCAAAGCAGACCAGAAATCAACTAGTGTATCACAAGAAAGCCTGGCAGTATGCAAAGCACAAGTTTCTCTAGTCACATGCCCTCTACCAAAATTATTCATCGCTTGGCTTATCCAGCCACGTCCACTCCCACCACATGCATCGGGGTATAGCAATTCACGTTCATGTTCCCTTGCTCGGGCACTATCAAAAACCTAAACATGGGCAGCACCAAGTCATCTATAAGTAAGACAGTGTTATGACCTAATATCTTTTCTTTAAACATCATAGGTGTCAAATGACCTAATATTTTATAGTTCTAGCATCCACCATGTTTGAAGAGTTGCCAAAGGCAGGCTCTTTGTTCAATCAAACCCAAATTGAAAAGTTACATCTCAATGTGCAAGAACAAAAATGGGAGAATGATTGGGGTCTATCAGCTTACATTTTGAAGCGCTCTTAGTGACCTCGCATTGATAAAGCAATCTAGAAGGGTTAGTATTCCATCCCTGGTTGCTACTAAACCTCCCCATGGGTGCACTGAGGGGTCCTGTATGTCATCTGACTCACAGTCAATGTGGGCCTTTAAGGCAGTCCCTGCTCTATTGGTTAGGTGATAGTAAGCACCCTCTGGTTGCAATGATTTCCCATACATTACAATCTGAGTGAAGCCTTCAAGTAGTAACCCATTGCATCTCGAACAATAGAGGTTCTTGCGAGCTTGCTCAAAAAGACCATGTTTGTCAACTCTCAAGAGCTGTTGTCTCGCTTGGAGAGGCAACTCGTTCCAGAACTAATTTCAAGCAATACACAATTAGTTTATTGCACACTTAAGGAGAAAGAATGAGAACAGGAAGGAGGAAAACAAAGACACAACTTACAACTAAAACTATCTATATTGACTAGTTTCTAACCCGTTTGCAATTAAAATTACACTACAGTTTCTCCTTCAAGACTCAACAATTGCAAACCTACTATTTTTTTAGCCAAGAGACAACCAGGAATATTCTCATCATTAATCTGAAACTAAATGGAAGAATAGGGTCCACCAACAACTACATTTTTATTTTATTTTCTGTGACATTCTAATAGAACCAACTTCAATTCCCTTAAATCATATTGAAATTAGGAATTCGTCTAGTAATCTTAATTAATATTACTTACTGTATAGCTTGACCACAAATTATGCACTTAATATTTTCGCGTAAAAGCTAATTGTAATTTGCATGTCTTTTAGAAATCAAACTGATAATTAAGAAAATTTATTATTAAAAAAATGCACCCTAATACTGAGCTAAAAACTTGGCGTTGGCCTTTAAATCTCCTAAATATCTGTCTCGAAAATTTTCTGCTTAAATTGGAACCTAAGTAAAACAAGAAACAATCTCGATCAAAACTCCATCGAGAAATCTGATTAAAATCACCAAAAAAAAAAAGACAAAATTAGATCTAGCAATCAAGTAGTCAGTAATTCGATAAAAGCAGATCGAAACCTTCTGAAGCTGATCGAAGGTGATTTCATCGCGTTTCTTCGACCAAATCGCACTCGATCCCGCCGCCGCCGTAGGCGGCGATGTCTCCGGAACGTGAGCACTCAACAAACCTGGCATCTTCTCGAATCCGATTCGATCTCGATCAACTGTACACCCCCGACGATCGATCCTCCATCAACCGGCGTTATCGGATCTGAATCCGATCTGAATCCGATCCGAATCGCGATCGGAGCTCAGACGGCGATCGATCGGAGGTTTGGGGGATTTTTGAGGGGGTGGTCGAGGTTTTGCTCTCTCGTTCAGATTTGGCGTCTCTTTTGTATCGTCATTGCTCTAGAGAGAGAGAGAAACGGAAGAGGTTTTATTTACAAGAAAACCCCGGTATCGTGAGCGTGGGCTCGTCGTTAACCTCGACCTGTAAAAAGGCGCTCAACTTTTACAAGTGCCGAAATGCAATTATTAGTTTTGACCTGTTGGTATTTATAAATTCGCGGTAACTTTTGCCCCGCGAGTAGATAAGGCGGGTGAGTTAGACATTTCCGTCACGTGGCAGTGGTTGATTGCCTATTGGTCGGCGTTTGGCACGTGATTTTGGATCTGATGAGTAAAAACAAGGTTATTTTTACAGTCCCCTACGCTTTCAATAATCTTATATTAATCCCTCAAATCTATGAAATTGCTTATTAATCCCTTTAATTCTAGGGTTATTGCTACTGTGGCCCCTCTATGACCGGCCCAAATACCCTCGAGTGATGTTTTTTGAGGGTTATTCCAAGTTGGCACTCTAGAGTTTACATATTTTTAAACTTTATTGTCCCTAAACATTATTTACACTTTGATATCCTAAAGTTTACATATTTTTTGACTTGGTACCTCAATCTTTTTTGGCACTTTGTACTAGGGCTGAGCATGGGGGTTCAAAACCGAAAAAAAACGACCGAACCGACCTGAAAAAATCGGTTTTATGAGTAGGGCGGTTCGGGTCGATTTGAAAACTTTTCAACCCGAACCGACCGAATATAGTGCAATACTACTCATTCTGATCTCAAACCCTACCCGACCCGTCCCCAAAGAGTCAAAGACTCAAACTCTAAACTCATTTTCTGGATCATTATGGGTTGAAAACAATATCATTATATCAGTGTTTAATGCTTGATAATCTCCTACTTTGTTGATATTTTTTTCTTTAACACAGTTTGTTGTTTGATAAGAAGTTTGATGAAGTTAGAACCGAACAAACCAAACCGAACCGCACTGAACCGACTTGCAACAGTTCGGTTCGGTTTTGAATTATAGGCGGTTCGGTTCGGTTGTTCAAATTTTGGTAAAAACCGAACCGAACCGACCGTTGCACACCCCTACTTTGTACTCTTAAGTTTTTACATTTTTTAACTTTCACGCCCCAAAGATTCCACAACTTTGATATCTTAAAGTTACATAATTTTTAACTTTGATACCCTAAAGTTTGGGATGTCAGAGTGCCAACAATAAAAATTTAGGGCATCGTAGTTCAAAGATATCAAACTTATTGTAATATATATGCGCGCGCGTGTATCAGGAAAAAACCTTGAAGGTATCAGAGTTTAAAATAGGGGGTTAACTTTAGGGTGTCAAAGTATCAAAAAACTTTGGAATATTAAAATTAATAGGGTGTAAACTTTAGAGTATCAAAGTGCAAATATTTGTTCCTTTGAACAACAAGTTTTTAAGTGAGAAATCATAAATAAGAGGTAGTTTGGTCATTAGGGAACCAAATTGCAAAAGCCCTTAGGATTTGAGGGACTAAAGATCAATTATTGAGACTTAAATTATTAATATGGAATTGTTGAAGATTTGGTGGACTTATAAAGAAGAACGTAAAAAAAACTATTTTGCACCCTAAATTCTACATTTATTACGGTTAGCAGATTTACTATTTATTGTATTACAGATTTACCGGTGGTCTCCTCTAGAGCCCAGGTTGTAAGGGTGAATTTGTCACTAACAGAATCTTGAGGGTTAGACATATTATAGCGAAACTTTAGGGGAGTGCATGTGCAATAAAAGAAAATCATTTAATCGGATGACGTTATTATCTATCAATGATGTTGTCATTTGTTCATAGAGAAAATTTGTGAAGAGAGAAATAAATTTATAAAAAAACGTGGATGTTGAAATTGGCACCTTCATTACAAATAATTAATCACTGAAAAAAATTTGTTTACATAAGGGGGTAATTTCTATGATGAAGAATATTTCTAAATATATCTAGCTAGTATACAATTCATTAAATTTTAAAATATGAATTTAAGCCAGGCTTGAATTCAAGTTGCAGGGAGTCATGGCTTCTAAATTCTAATAATAATTGTATTCACTTACCAAAAAAATGAAACCATTTATGATTTATTGGTACAACTGTATGTTTTTTTTTACATCTAAAAAACTTGTGTTTTAGATCTCTTTTTAGCCCCCCCCCCCCCCCCCCCACACACACACACACACACACACACCACCACCACACACACACGCAACATTTTCGAGTCTAAATATCCTCAAATATTTATAAGACACGTCCTTTTTGTATTTCGATTTCTTTTATAATGCATCTCGGTGTTATTTTATCATTCTGGTCTTCAAATATATGTGCTTGATATTTTTAATAGCAGTATGATTCACTTCTCATGTAATTATATTATAATGTATGATATCTGAGATTGACTAATCTATACTATTTATAATAGAGAATACCCATGTCAAAACTTTTGACTATCTTTTTTACCCTCTCAATTTTTTATAACTCAAAATTATACCATTAATTATAAAAGTAATGATCCATAACCTCTCATTAGCTATGAACATTTTTATTTTCTCAAATTATTTGGTCATTCACTAGAATATATTAACAATTTATAATGATAACAAAATTCGTGAATATATGATAATTTATTATGAATAATTATTAATTATATAAAATAGTAAAAGTCATTCATTTAATAAATTATTCCACGTAATTATAATTATTATTAATAATAGTATAAATAGGGTTATTTCTTTATGTTGTAAAGAATATTACCTTGTTCGATAATTAATATCATCTTAGTAATAAAATTTTGGATGTTATAAATAAAAAATACTTTTATTTTAGAAAATTAATTTATATAAAAAATTTTGGATCCTTGAAATTTACGAGTCATATAATTTTCTCTTCTTTTTCTCAAAATGTTTGGTCACTCGCTAGAATATACTAATAATTTATATTAATAATAAAAATAATAAATATATTATAAAATAATTATTAATTGTAATGAAATACTAAATTTTTTATTTAATAAAATATTATACATAATTATAATTATTGATAATGGTATAAATAGGGATTATTGTTTATATTATAACAATTACTACCCTTTTAGATATTATAATATCGTCTTAGTCATAAAAATTAGACATTATGAATTAAAAATACTTTTGCTTAGGAAAATTACTTTATATAAAAATATTGGATCTTTGAATTTTATGAGTCATGCACTTTTTGTTGGAAAGTAAAATGCTTCATATATTTCAAGGATCCAATATTTTAATAGAGAGTACTTTTTTCTAAATGATAGCCTTTTTAATTTTTACCATCTAATTTTTTATTACTAAGACAATATTAATTATCGAATAAGGTAATATTCTTTAAACTTTAAAGTCATATAATATTAAAAATTATTACCATTATTTAATATATATTGTAATAAAATATGTACATGACATAAATATTTAATAATTTAGATGGTTTGATTATAACAATAGTGTTACTTAAACTAATGATTACATTATTATTTAATAATTATACTCCTAAATAAATTGTTTAATAATATAATAATAGAAAATTTTAAATAACTATTAAATGTATGTTAATAATAGTATAATTATTAATATTAGCATAAGTTAAAAAAATTAATAATAGTGCCATAAATTTTTTTTACTAGTTATATATAATTTATTAAATAATATATATAATATTAAATAAACAACATGTCCATGTGCATTATACTAATACTAGTAACCGCAGCACCAGTAAAAGAGGATGCATATTCTTGGTTATTACTTTATCTCATGCGCTTGGTTTTTTTAATTCTATTTCACTTTCAACCTTGTTATAAATCCCTTAAAAGATCATAAAATATATGTTCTCTGAATTTGTTAATGTTTAGTGTGTATCTGTATTTGTTCTGTAAACTTGTGTTTTGCTCGTAATATATGATAAAAGATCTAATATAACTTATGTAACATTGAAGTTAATCTTTACAACAAGATGTCTCGTATGCATTTATTTCATAGTATATATTGCACATATCGGAGCAACATGGTATGTATATTTTCATTATCATATCTTTTGCTTATAGTATGTGCACTCCATTTCTGTAATTGAATTTGGTTCATCGTATGACCAAGTGATGTGGGTTGGGCGATATTATGCCTTGCGGTCATGTTTGGATTACAAACTTATTTTATCTTGGAATTAATAACTCGCAATAGTTCTCAGATATTATAATGTAAGTGACTATAATGAGTTTTTTTTTATTATTTGTTTGGAAATTTTAAACCTATAAACACACTAAAATCCTATAAATGACACAAACAACTCCCGAAAATTTATTAAATAAACAACATGTCCATGTGCATTATACTAATACTAGTAACCGTAGCACCAGTAAAAGAGGATGCATATTCTTGGTTATTACTTTATCTCATGCGCTTGGTTTTTTTAATTCTATTTCACTTTCAACCTTGTTATAAATCCCTTAAAAGATCGTAAAATATATGTTCTCTGAATTTGTTAATGTTTAGTGCGTATCTGTATTTGTTCTGTAAACTTGTGTTTTGCTCGTAATATATGATAAAAGATCTAATATAACTTATGTAACATTGAAGTTAATCTTTACAACAAGATGTCTCGTATGCATTTATTTCATAGTATATATTGCACATATCGGAGCAACATGGTATGTATATTTTCATTATCATATCTTTTGCTTATAGTATGTGCACTCCATTTCTGTAATTGAATTTGGTTCATCGTATGACCAAGTGATGTGGGTTGGGCGATCTTATGCCTTGCGGTCATGTTTGGATTACAAACTTATTTTATCTTGGAATTAATAACTCGCAATAGTTCTCAGATATTATAATCTAAGTGACTGTAATGAGTTTTTTTTAATTATTTGTTTGGAAATTTTAAACCTATAAACACACTAAAAACCTATAAATGACACAAACAACTCCCGAAAATTTATGAATTTACAATAAACACTCTAAAATTTTTTCAAATTGCAAAATAAAACCATCAAAATTATAAAATTTATAAAAATCCTAATAATTTCCAACCTAACAGTACATTAAAAATATATGAATTACAAATATCTTCTACATAATTTATAACTAATAGTAAACAATCATTAAAGTTTTAAAAAATACAAACAAACTCTGAAAATTCAAATTTTATAAAAAATACCCTGAGAATTTTAAACTCATTAGTAAATTGAAAACATAAGAATTATAAATAGTCTATAAACAATTTATAATCTGTAGAAAAGACGTATAAGTTTAAAAATTGTAAAAAAAAACCTAAATTTCATAATTTATAAAGAAACACCATGAGAAGTTCTAACCTATAGACACTAAAACGAATATTTAAAACTACTAACAGCCCTTGGAAAATTAAAAATCTGTAAAAAATTATCATACTCCTTTTAAAAGTATAGGTTTTTTTCATGATCAATATTACCCATAACATTTTTGGAAAAGAACATAACATTTTTTAAAAAGAACATAACTAATTATAAATCTATTAAATTTAAAATTTACAAAAAAACAGCCTTAGAGTTTAGTGCATTGCAAATAACCTGTAATGACCATAAATTTTTTGATATTGATTTGAATAAATATTCTGCTATTTTAAATATTAAATTATTATTTTTTGAAAAGGAGATCTTTTTCCTGTGTTTTCCTCTCTCACCTTTAACCTCTCTCTCTCTCTCTCTCTCTCTCTCTCTCTCTCTCTCTCTCTCTCTTGTCTCTCATCTCTCCTCCTTACCCCATTTCCTTATTTTCCTTCTCATTTCCTGCACACCCCTCCCTCGTGTCCCCCCTGCTACATCTCTCCTCCTCAAAGAACCCCTCCCTCTCCTATACAATCCCATCAGCTCTCTCTCCACTTCCCCAACCAGCCCTCCTTCTCACCCCTTCTTCGTCACCCCCCTCTCCCTTCGTTCTCTCTCTCTCTCCAACTCCAACTTTAGACCCTCTCTCTCTCCAACTCCAACTCCAACCCAACCGCCTCCACCTCCACGCCTCCACCGCCGCTCCTGCCGTCGCCAGCTCCGCCTCCTCCGCCTCCTCCGCTCAACTCAATCGTCGTTCCTCATCACCTTCTCATCCTCCTCCCTTCCCAACTAGCATCGCTGCCCCCACCTCTTCGCCACCACCAAAATGTCGCCGTCTAGCTACCCCTCCAACTCCAGCTACACCTCCAGACCCGCCGCCGCTCCTCTCGCCACTGCCGCCGCCGCTGCCTCCCCTCGCTTAGCGCCGCCTAACTCCGACCAAACTGTCGCTGCTCCACACCCCTGCCGTTACCTTCTCCTCGTCCTCCTTGTCCTCCACCAACATTACCAGCCCACCATCAACTCCAACCCACTCTCTCAGTCGCTCGAACTCCAGAGCCGTCACCGTCGTCGTCTCCACCACCAACAGCCCCACGCCCAACCCCCGCTCACCCCTCTTCAACTCCCTCCCCGCCTCCGTCACGCTACCCATCGTCGCCGCTCCTCTCGCCACGTCTCAGCTCCAATCAGCCCCGTCGGACCACCTTTGCAGCGGAATCATCACCTCGTTCGCAGGCTCATAGCCTCACACGGCAACGTCGATTCGACAATAACCCTGAGGCAAGATCCCGTTCCTCAAATCTAAATTTTTAGATCTGTTATGAATTATATGCATATATTAGACTGTGATATGATTATGTTCCAGTGTGTAGTTGTGATAATTTGCGTGGGTTTGTTTGATGAATGATATTAAATAATAATAATATGATAAATGGTATACCGTAAGGATAATAATTATTTTCAAGAAAAAAGAAATATTTTAAAGACTATTTTAGAATAATTATAATAAATTAAAAGAATTTATTTTGGTAAAAGAATTATTTTAGAATAATGATAAATAATTTAAAGGAATTTATTATGGAAAATGAATTATTATTTTTAGATTTATTATAATGAGAAATAAATAAAAAATTATTTTATAAAAGGATTACTTTTTAAATAAATAAATTTATTATTTTAAAAGATTATTTAAAATAATTTTATGAGAAGTTTAGAGACCCAGATCGTAAGTTATTGATGAAATCGGTCTACAATGCATATTCATATTAAAGTTATTGCTCACAGCCACCGTTCACACACACCATATTGTTCATAGTTGTTGTTTATGATTTATAATTCTTGGGTTTAATTATATGATATGCCATGATATTATTGTATAGAATTAGTTGTATTTATTACTCCTTGTCGTGTTTGAGAGCCAATAGGAGTTCATGACTTAATGACCCTTACGCATCATGAACAAGACCTAGAGACATGCGTGCATGTGTGTTGACTTAGAATCATAAGAATCGTTGGGATGGGAAAGTCATGGTTCATGTGATTGAATGTGGTTGTTGATGTATCTTCCAGACTCGTACCAGTAAACCGTTTCACACTGGGGTTGATCTGTTAGGCCAGTGAATCGTTTCGTACTTGGTTAGTGAAATCGTTTCGTCACCCGAGTTTTGCTTGAGTTCGGACTATACTAAAACCGGATTGCATGTAGTCCTCTCATCGAACCGTTTCGCGGGTTTGGATGCATGTAGAGGATTTGTGAATAATCAGTTATCCGATAATATGAACGTTGACTTTATTTGAGATGTAAACCAGTGATCCATTATAGGATGGCTAGCTGCTTGACTCGTTACTTTGTTGATTTTTGGATTCTTCTGATTATTATACTCTAGTAGTGGATTTCATTTAGATTATTAGAATTCCAGTGCCATGCTCCTATTGTTATTGTTGTTATTGTATTGGTCGTTTGACCATTTCTATTCTTCCTTGTGGGATCTTGTCGTGTACCATGCACGCTGACGTAATCCTGTTCTCTCGGGTTGTACGTCAGATTTAGAGGACAGACATGTTCATCTTGGAGATGTGCAAGAGCTAGAGTATTCTCATCAGGAGTGCGTTGCAGACAGAGTAAAAGCCGAAGCTTAGTTATTTCTTTAATTAGTTGCTGGTCTTTTGGTTTACCTTGTAGCACTTTCCATTTCTGTTGGGTCGATGTATTTTTATATTTTCTCCAGTGTTTAGTTGGGTACTTTTGTATTATGGCATATATGACACGAGTATTATGTCTTGGATGATATTTTTTTATGATATGGATCATTTTGTTCTGAGTTGTTTATTATATTATTGCTAACTGTGATCAGGGACTTGTGACTTCGCATTATATTGCTTGACGCTTAACATATTAGATTGAGTAGAAATGATATAGTACTTATTTCTCTTCAGTCTAATACGTCGCGTGCTTGTTCACGTTCCGATTTTCTTGTATTTTAGGAAACGAGGCGTGACATAACCCCTCCAAAGTTTGAAATTTTTTTATAATTCCTTTATTTCAATGTAATGTTTAATAGTTTTGTGTATTTGTAAATTACAAAAGTTTAGGGTTTATTTACAAATTTTAAAACTTTTGAGGGTATTTCTTTTGTAGCTTTCTAAATTTTCATTGTGTTTGTAGTGTAATGCATAGATACATCGATTAATAATTATATTAAAGAGTAAACCGTTTTTAAGATGTATTAGGTCATAGTTAAGTGTGCACATCACTATTCTTAGGCGGTATAGTTTATATATGCAATAATTTTTAGGCAATCTATATAGTGGTTAAACAGATTTTGACTTTCATGTACTATCTTTTATAAATTATATTTAATGTGAACCCGTCATATAATTTTGACCGTGGTCATCATAATTTTGATATGTTTCATTGATTGACTATATAAGTATATACATCATAGTTTACTTTGCTTTCTCACATAAACTAATATTTGGCACTTAATAATTTAAATTATTACTTTTAAATTTAATATAAAGAGAAGCTTTAATAACATTTATTTATTTACCTACAGGATAATACAATCTTAATTCTTATTTTTCTTGAGATTTATTCCATATTTGCGTTAAATTAATAATTATTTATGCTTAAATTAGGATGATTGTAGTTGGTCACTCACTATGAATTTTTTATAAAGATATATACATTACTTTATGTATCTATCTGCACTGTCTATGTATATTTGACAAATTAATTGTTAATTTGACATATTAAATTATTTGTCCTTTGTAGAAATTTTTTCTTTGACTTTTGGATTGTGTAATCACTATATCACCATTCTAGCGTGGTTTTCACTCTAAATGACTTCAAGCCAATGTTTGAGTTGAGTTGAAATATATAATTTTGCTACTATATGTATATATTTTTAAGAAAATCATCTCAACATTTTTTAAGCAGAAGAGAATATTCTAACATTTGATATTATAAAAACTGAGTATAGCCAATTGAGTGATTAGCAAAAGAGAACTTATATCAGAAAAGTGTGAATAATAAGATAAAGAGGAAAGGTAATGGCATTACCAACAACACTACTAATAGCAAAGTATAATATAAAGTTAACCTATTTTATAGAGCTCAACTACTGGCTATAAGCATCGAGGTTTCCATATATATACTTTATAATTTATTAAAAAGTATCATATAATCTTATATAATAAAATTAATTTAAAACTGAATAGTAATACCGCTGTAATAATATCGTTATTAGGAATTTTTTTTTATGAACCAGTGTGTTATTTACGATATATAAGTTATGCACTCTAAATTTTTGTGTCTTTTATAGAATCAAAAAATATAAATACGACCCTCTAACATTTTGCTCTCACAACAGTAAAATCCACTTAGCAGATATGGATATTCCAATTGAGCTATATGTCTTATATACAATACAATTGTCTAAGTAAGTGAGTAATAATAGCATTTTTAATTCACATCATTTGGGCCAAGATTTGATAAAGACCTCGCATCAAAGAAAAAAATTATATTTATAGCACATAGGGAAATATATCATAATCTCCCTGTTCAAATTTTGTAAAAAAATAATTCTTCATACTTTTAGTTTTACTTTTATGTTATGGAGAATGAGCTATAAAATTGAATGAAAATATTAGATAATGTAAATATGAGTGAAATCACAACTAAAAGTTAATATGAATATGAGTCAAACCATAATTAAAAGTTTTAATGGACATATTACAAGTAAATTCATATGCAAAATTCCTTCGCGAATTGAATGATCATTCAGCTTTTGAAGACTTCAATATACTAATAAACATAGATGTTATACTATATCAATGTGTTTGTAATTCACAAATAGTAGATCATGTGGGCACAGTCTGGTTTGAAGAAAACAATGACAATATTTTATTTAAAAGAGGAATTATTAAGTTGATGATTAACCCTAAAAAAATTTATTTTTTTATTTTTATTCTATTTTTACCAATTTAAATAATCATGATATTCGTGCACGTGCATTTCAAACAGTAGCACTAAATAGCCCACCTAATCATTCTCAAAACAAACATCTTCAAATAAAATACTCAATTCAAACATGGCCTACCTGCCTTTTGTATTTTGGACTGCAGTGAAAATTAGAGTTACCAATGTTATTTTTTATTTTTATAACAAACTCAGTCTAATTAGAAGCCATGGAGTGTTCTATGGGCTACTATGCCATCTTTGTTTTGAATGATTAGTCTAGCTCGAAAAGGGCCCAAAAGCCCGTTGACAAGTTATATTTCGCTAATTAAACTGAATAGAAATAAGAGGCTAAGCCCATTTTTTATGTAATCTCAACTTAATGTTTTTTGGGTAAAAAATATCGGAGAAACCCCACTTTGAATGATTTTATCAAAAAACCCCTCCTAACTTTCAAAATATCAGAAAACTCCTTCAATATGGGCATTATCACTCTATAGCAAGAATGGTCTGGTTAAATAAGAATATGATAGGTTATGCTGATGTTTACCCCTATTGGTCTGATTAAATAAGATGATGTGGTATGTTATGTTGATGTTTACCCCCTATCAACCACAGATTCTATCCACTACGGTGCGACCTTACTCAAAATTTCCGTAGATTCTATCCACTACGGTTCGACCTTACTCAAAATTTCTGTTGAGGATATGTAACTTATGAAAAAGTTCTCCGTACAGAGTTTAGTCATGAAAACTAACATTGTAAAAGAGGACAATTTTAGTCATGAAAAAAAAAACCCCAAAAGAAAAGGAGGACAAATTTGTCATTTTGAACGATATCGTTAGTTGGTACTCGGGTAACTTATGCCCACGTGCCAAAATATTTTCACTATTTTGACGCTTTCTATTTTCTACTTTTTATTCACGAGACAGCGGCAGCCCAATAAAAAAAGAAGAAAAAGAAATAAAAAAAACCCTTCCTTTTACTGCGAGAGAGAATCCCCATATCTTAATCATCTAAAAGGGTTTTTATCCCTAATTTTCTAATCCCTCAGCTCAAATCTTTTCCCTTCTCTCTCATCGATCGCCGATCCAATTCTCTATCGATCGAGGAGAGGAAAGAAGGAGAATTTTCAAGATAATTCTGATCTCTTTTAGAGTTTTCTTTTCCGGTGATCTTTCCCCCAATTGATTACTGTCGTAGCTAGGGTTCTCTTGGATTCCAATGGCGCGTTAGGGCTTTTGAGGAAGCGATCGAGTTGCATGGGTGAGGAAGAAGAATGCCGGAGCTACGGAGTGGGGCTCGTCGGCGAGTAGGCGGCGGCCGCGCTCAGCAGAAGCCGACCAATCTCAATCGGGGTTTAGATACTCTTACGCCCCGAACGGGGGTGAGAACTAGGGCGGCGGCGGCCAAAGAGGCGGCGAGGAATCAGGGAGGGGGTTTGGTTGTGAAGGAAGAGGAGAAGAGAGGGAGAGGGGCAGGGAGAGGGAGAGGAGGTAGAAAGAATCAAGTGGAAGAGAGGAAACAGGAGGAAGAGAAGAAAGAGGAGGAGGAGGAGAAGATGGGTGATAGTGGTGGGTTGAGTGCAAGTGGGGATGCAATGCAAGAAGAGGAAGGGAACACAGCTCCTTTCCCCGAGAAGGTATTATCTCATTTGTTTTTCTTGAGTTGAACTCGGCTACTATACAATACCTAATATGTTTATATTGGCAATTTAAATCTAAAAATTTGATTGCTAACATATCTGTATTGTTGGATGCGATGTAATAATACAAACTACTGAGAAATAAAAATTTCTAATGATTTTTATGTCTTTAATCATGAATCAAGGGGCAAAAAATTAAGCAACTTTAAGAAAATTCTGACACTTTGATTTTGAAACATACGATATATTGGGTAAAATATGTTGAAGCCCTTTGAAATTTTATTTCTAGATGGTTGATATGTACTGGTTCATATCTAGCATATGGACATTTGAGTTTTGAAGTCCAAAATGTGAATTTTGGATTGGTAGCATGCACATTCAGATGCTATTAATTGTAGCATAGCTCAAGTTTCTGTGTGTAACTAGCAGTGGCAGATTCAGAAAAACTTTGGTTTTATTTTTTTTAGGGGGGGGCCGGGGGGCGGGGGTGGGGGGGGGGTGGGTTTGTATGACTATCTTTTTATATATTAAAATAAATCATAGTACAAAAGGACATCCTTGACAAAAGGGGCTATATTCCCAACTTAAGCAGGGCTAAAATCAAATGGGATGCAAATATTTTAAGATTACGTAGGTGGGGTTTTTTTTGTTTGTCTTGTGTTTGGGGGGGGGGGGGGGGGGGGTGACTGAAAACTAGAAGCAATTATAATGTAAATTTTAGTAAGCGTAGGGGTTTAACTGCCCCCCTAAGCCTATATATCCATCCACCCCTGGTAACTAGTATATATAACATAAATGAGACCGACTCTGCTAGTCACATGACTCACATTGGATCAGTGGATGGGAGTTCATTTTGCCAACTTATATCTAGTATCCCTATATATAAACGTATTGATTTTGAGAGTCTGAGACAGCTATTTATTTCTGGGTTTGCTGCTGGTTTAGTTGATGCATGTTTGTGGTTTGAATTATACTTTGGTGTTACATGGCATTTGTCATGAAAATAATTTTTACGTGGCATGATATATTATTTGGCTATTCAACCGCGGAGATGTTACCACATTCAGGTGATGTAAACATATAAATATACTTGCATATAGTGCTGAATAAATAATACTATGTCCCAACAGCCTTGAGTTGAAGAGGTTGTACAGGACAAGATCTCACCTTTTCTCACTGTCTAGTTTCCTCTAGGTCTCTGCCTAGGCCAATGGCTCATGTTGCTAAGCATCCTATTCAAATGTGAGATTCATGTTTCACCATCATGTTGTAATGTGATAAAGTAAGGTTTTCTAATGGGTTTAATTTTAAATATATATTTTCAAGTATTGTTCTGTGCTTCTGTGAGGTGGACCGTCTCTCTAGGATCCACTCCCTTCGCCACTCAAAACTAACCCACTCAATCTTGCTGATCATTCACACTTTAGAGTTCTGATAAATCCTTTTAACTATGCCCTAACAGGGGAGGAAATATTTATGCATATTTATGCATATTTATGCATAAATATTTATGCAATTTATGCATAAATTATGCATTGTTTGCCGTGGTTTAATATTCTGCAGATATGACATGCAATCACAGTTCATATGCGCTAACAGGGGACGAAACAAAGTAGTGCAACAGACTGACATTCACTATCAAATGCTAGTTTGTTGTCCTTTGTTCTACTGCCTGTCATTTCTTCTGCTTTGACTTAGATGGAACCCTTTTCTACTTTTGATGATTAGCTCTTGAAATTTTCGTTGATGTGAACTGGAAGTAGTTCTATGTTATGCATCACTTTTACTTACATGGTTTTGTTTTTGTCTGACGTGCTAAAACAGCTTATCTCATGGTGGGCATGTATGATGATTGTCTCTTATTTTTTTCTTTATTGCAAACTTAGGTCCAAGTAGGAGGATCTCCTCAGTATAAAGTTGAGAGGAAGCTGGGTAAAGGTGGGTTTGGTCAGGTTTTTGTTGGTCGACGTGTTTCTGGTGGCAGTGAACGTGCTGTGGGTGCTGGTGCTCAAGAGGTATCTTTCCTATGATTTTCATAACGTCTATTTTGATTGGAATTGCTGCTTCCACTTAATAATCATACCTGTGTTCATATCTTGCACGTTTACTTTTCCTCCTTTTGTTTTCTTATCTCTTTATAGGTTGCATTGAAATTTGAGCATAGGAGCAGCAAAGGATGTAACTATGGTCCGCCATATGAATGGCAAGTTTACAGGTTCGTGTAGCATCTCTTCTATACAGAATTCATCTTGTGTATCTTATATAGTTTTGATATATACTTCCTGTTATTTGTATTTAATAGTTCTCTAGGTGGTAGTCATGGGGTGCCTAAGGTACACTATAAAGGGAGGCAAGGTGATTACTATATAATGGTATGGTTTTCCTATGTCACCTTGAATTAATGCATTTACTGTCTTTACCCATGCATCACTAATTGGTTCATAGTTTGGTTTAACATTTGTGCTTCTGCAACAATATCCTAGCAATCCATTCTTCTTATTTTCAGATTCTTTTCTTATCTACAGGTTATGGATATGCTTGGTCCTAGCTTATGGGATGCATGGAATTCTTCTGGACAAATGTGAGTATATTACATGATACTAATAGCCATCGGTTAGTCATGCTTTTACTCTAGTTTGACCCATATATTTTGTAAACTGAATGTCCTGTAACAATTTTTATCAGTTACAACAAATCAGAATCTAACACTTTCCATTTTATCTCATACACATACATGCATTTGTAATATAGTGACCAGCTGGGGCCTTATGACTTCATTACTTGTTAGATTCCTTAGGAAAGAGAGCTGTATACCTGTCGGTCCATGGAATTGTATTTTGCATGACGTGGGAATTCTTTTTGTGGGATTTTGTTCTTCTTCTTCTTCTTTTTATTGGACGATACATGAGTTGCGGGAGGTAGGAATTCATTATGTTGCGACTTGGTCTGCCGGAACTAGGAACTTGAGAGTTGAGACCATTGTGGTTTTCTGTGGCATGAGCGCCGTTCAGGTAAAATTTGGCATATACCAGGCCACTAGTGTGGAAGCCTACAAATGTGAGCACCCTTTCTTGGCTGTCAAGCTCACAGGTGGGAGATAGACTGACCTGACTGTTGTGAGGTCCAAGTTTGAGTTTGACACGTGGGCTCTGATGACGTCCCTAAAGTGGCACAGCTAAGCCCATGCCATCTTGGGCACAGTTCTTGTTATTTGAAACCAAGCTCATCATAATTTCAGACTATTTTCAGCACATTATAGAAGCTTCTAACCACCTTAGCTAGTGAGTAATCCTTTTGTCTGCATTACTCAATAGTAGAGAGTCTAAATGCATAATTTAAAAACTTATATCAGCTAGTTAAAATACATTTTACTCCTTGTCTGCATCAGTATTATATTATTGTCTGAACAGATGGGTGTCTGCGAGCCTTTTTGATTTTAGTATTGTATGGGTTATCTAAATGTGAGCATTTCAAACATCACCTTATAAGAAAGATGGCTAATATTTTGGTGGAATGTAGGCAATACTGGCTTGGTAACGAGTCATGACACTGTTATATATAAACCAGTTACTTTTATTTGAACATTTAAGTGTTATATCAATCAGATGCTAATCCATTATACCATTGGATATTATTGCCTCCGTGACACAGAATGACATCAGAGATGGTTGCGTGTATTGCTGTTGAGTCTATCTCAATACTCGAAAAGATGCATTCAAAAGGGTGAGCATTAAATCTTTATTGTTTTTTAATACCATTATATTTCATCTCAAAATAAGTATGCAGAATTACCACTTACCAGATTTGTTTAGAAGAAAGCTTCTTTTGTAATTTATAATTCAACTTGTTGCTTTATTCATATTAGTTATGTCCATGGTGATGTAAAGCCTGAGAACTTTCTACTGGGTCAACCCAACACTCCTCAGGAAAAGAAGCTATTCCTTGTTGACCTTGGGTTAGGTGAGATCTGTAATTAGTCATTGTAACATCTTAACTTCTTTCGTAGCTTGGCTCTTCTTGATTTTTTTTCTCTGCAATTTAGAGGCTTTGCTTTTCATTCTAGAATTGGGTTCTTGTTAATGTTTTCTGCAGCGACAAGATGGAAAGATGCTGGAAGCAGTCAGCATATAGAATATGATCAACGTCCAGATGTTTTCAGGTCTTCTATTATTTTCTTCTTGTAGGTTGTAACCTTTATTTATTTATTGAATATTGCTTTTGACCTTGTCATTTACTGCAGGGGAACTGTTAGATATGCTAGTGTTCATGCACATTTGGGGAGAACAGCAAGTAGGAGAGATGATCTGGAATCTCTTGCTTACACTCTCATTTTTCTTCAGAGAGGCAGGTTACCATGGCAAGGTTTCCAGGTGGTTAGATCTCTTACAATATTAATTTTTATGGATTGATAATTTATATAGGGTTGGACTAATCTTCAGAAATCCTTCTACTTGCAACATTTTGTCATAGGGTGAAGCAAAATCATATTTCGTTTGCAAAAAAAAGATGTCAACATCCCCTGAGTTGCTCTGTGTTTCGTGCCCTCAACCTTTTAAGCAATTTCTTGATATCGTGGTCAACATGAAGTTTGATGAGGAACCAAATTATTCTAAGTTAATATCGTTATTTGATGGGTTAATTGGACCAAATCCAGCAATAAGACCAATCAACACGGATGGTGCACTGAAGGTAATATGCAGCTCCGCTTGATACATAATGTTTACTGTCACTTGTTTCTTCTCCTTCGTTAAGAACCTATAGGGTACTTTGAGATTTCCTTACAGCACATTGCCTCTCAGGTCGGTCAGAAACGGGGTAGGTTGAATGCTGATGAAGAAGATGATGGTCAGTTAAGGAAGAAGCTTCGTATAGGTGTTCCTGCCACTCAATGGATCTCAGTGTATAATGCGAGAGTACCTATGAAGCAGAGGTAAATTGTCTTGGGATAAGCTGAAATGCGATTTGAAGTCAAAGTTTGTTTTTTTATTGACATCTATTTCCAACCGTTGTTGGTTAGAAATGCGTGAAATACCACTGAACACCATAGAAAGTAGATTAAAATAAGAATGTTTCTTGTATTCTTTTCATTGTCTTAATTCTCTCTCTTTTTTTTTGACCAAATTATACTCATCAACCTTTCCGAAGCAGGTACCATTACAATGTGGGAGATTCACGTTTGGCACAACATATTGAGAGAGGAATTGAAGATGGCCTGCTTATAAGTTGTGTTGCAAATTGTGCCAATCTGTGGGCTCTTGTTATGGATGCTGGTACTGGGTTCACCTCACAGGTTTATGATTTATCACCATATTTCCTTAACAAGGTATGAGCTACTTATTATTCAGCTTTATTTTATGACTTCAATTCTGTGTACTTGTTCAGCACGTTTTCCATTGTGCAGGAATGGATCATGGAACAATGGGAGAAAAACTACTACATCAATGCCGTTGCTGGTGCGAATAATGGGAATTCTCTTGTTGTAATGTCTAAAGGTTGGTCCCTGTTTTTTATATTCATTATCTGATCATATTGTAGTTCCCTTCTGATAAATTATGACCTATCATGTAAAAAAGGGCAAATTTAAATATGGATAAATATTTAAAAATATGAAAAATTCAAGAAAAATCTAAAAATTCTACAAATGTATATTTGCTGATTTATAAAGATTCTAAGTATGAAATAGACACGTAACAATCACACAATATTAACAAAGTACTGAACATATAAGCAAAACTTACATGAGAATGAAAGGATATATCTGTGTCAAAAAGACCGTTACTTGGTCCCATTCTTTCAACTTTCAAGTCTCTCAATGATACATGGTTAACAATTTAATCAAAGATGCAAAACTCAGGTTTCAAACTTAAACTTTAAATGATTGGAATTTTCAATGGATAACTCTTTTGCTTGTATATTCCAGATAAAGATGAGTTAACACTACCATAAGAAGAATGGTTGGTAGATAATTTCCTTTACATGGAACTGAATTGGATTGGATCAAGTAATCAATTTGAACACAACAAGCATTAAATTAGATACATAAATTTGGACCAATTCCTTCACTTCAATTTGCTGCTAACAATTCCTTATAGTTTGATCCACATAAAGCTAGTGTATTAAACTGGTTAACCTATCCAATTTGCTTACTCAAATTTCATTTGAACTCAATTTCATACATCTTGATATTGATTATCCAAACTGATCAGATATTAATATAATTTCCATAAAATTAATAAAAATTCATGTTAAATTCATTAATTGACAAGAACATGCATAAAAAATATGAAAATCGAAATTACGTTATGCTCGTGTGTATATATGTATATTATGTATACACACATATAAGTATACGTGTGTGCACCAAGATCACCGGATGTCAGTGGCTGGAGGCAGTGAAGTAGAGGCGCTGGAGTAGAGGAAGAGGCGCTTGAGAAGAGTTGGAGTTGTGGTCGAGGGGTGGAGAGCTACAGTGTAGTGTTGCCCTGGGCCTGGAGTTCACTGGAGGATCTGTGTTGGAGTGCTGTGCTTGGAGGGGTCAACGAAAGAAGCAGAGCGATGCGTAGTTGGAGGCGGCAGAGTTGGCTAGAGTGGAGAAGAGGAACCCAAGAGATTAGATTGGGGTTTTTTTTGCGATCAGAAAGGTCAAATACGAGGAGATTGGGTTTTTAACTCAACGGGTTAAAGAACGAGTTGAGTTTGGGTCAGTTCCTCTGAAAATTAAATCTGCTTTTTATTAAGTGTTTGAAACTTAAAAGTGAACTTAACCCACTTTATTATGCTTTTTCACACCTTTAGCAGCTTTGCGAGTAAAAAGTGCAATATATGCTTTTCACCTCTAATTCTAGCCAAAGCAAAGCGGCCTAGGGCTGCGTCCACCTAGATTTCTGCTTTTTTACCGCTTTAACCTGCTTTTTTCAACACTGGATTCATGATACACAATCCATTTATGAAGCATGATAAGCATTCGTTAAGTTTCATAATCAAAATTTTGAGTTAGTTGAATCATTTGTTGGTTTTCATAAGCAGTCCTGCTATATGAGCTATGTATTATTCTTTCGGGTTTTTGAGTCTCCCTGTTGATTTTACATTTTGAATTTTGAGCTCTCTCCGTGGATTCTGTATGTGAGGTCATCTGAAAGTTCTGAACATAGGTGATTCCTCCTGGCCTATGTACTTTCATCATACTATTTTGCGTCTTGCCTTGATGAAGAGTGGCTTATGCTAAATTGCCTATCAAGTGATTACTAAAATGGTAATCTTGTCTCGTGTTAACATATATTATCAAAATGTATTTAGTATATCAGAAGGATGTATTTTGGGATCATCTTGAATGGGAGACATCAATTTTTTTCATTAAGAAATAATAAAGCATTCCCTAAGTAGGACTTTGAGTTACTGTCTTTAAGAATTTGATCAGTTTGCTTTATTTATAAATAATAAGATGAACGATTCCCCTCTTCCTCCTAAGGAGGAACTTCCTCATCCTATGTTGGTAGCCTATCTTAAAACTTATTCTCCCGTCACTAGCAAGCACTTAAAATAGCCTTTAGTTCTTTCAATTAACATCAGTCTTTCATTGAGCACGGCATCTTCTTTTCTTTTCTTCAATAGTATCATCCATTTTATTTTTCTTACTCTATTTTAACTTGAAATTTTCCATCATAGGTTGAGTATATTTTTGCCTGCTCTCTTTTCCAATTCACTTTGTTTTCTAGCTAACATCCTTTGTTCAGGTACCCCATACACGCAACAATCGTACAAGGTCAGTGAGTCTTTCCCCTATAAGTGGATAAACAAGAAGTGGAAAGAAGGATTTCATGTTACATCAATGGCAACTTCAGGATGCAAGTGGGTCGTCATCATGTCACGAAATGCTGGATTTAGTCATCAGGTTGGATTCTCCTTTTCTTTCTCGTTTTGCATCTTATTATCTATTTAAGGAGCACATCGAGTTATTTATTCTCGATCTAACTGCTTTCTCTACAGGTTGTTGAGTTAGACTTCTTGTATCCGAGCGAGGGCATCCACAAACGCTGGGATAATGGGTACAGGATCACATCGGTGGCGGCCACTTGGGATCAGACTGCTCTTATATTAAGTGTTCCTCGGCGCAAGCCTGGGGAAGAAACGCAGGAAACCCTCAGAACCTCTGCTTTCCCCAGCGCTCATGTTAAGGTAAAATAAGAATTTTTTTCCTCTCCAAATTTCAGTAATTTGACGCCCCTCACTCTATTCTAGGATAGATCACAACACCATCTCTTGTATGTGAAATTTCTGTAACCAGTGTCATCCAAGCCATTCTCCATAACCAAAGGCTAATGGTTGGCTGCAACCAGGAGCTAGTCCTCTGGGTTGTTGCTAGATTCGAGGCCCTAGTAACTACTTACAGGGATCTGAACTGACACGACATTTAGATTAAATTTTAGATGAGCGCCTCACCTGTCCTTTCCGGATCGCTTATCGCCCCTCAACTATTTGTTAGTGCTTATCACCTTTAACCCATGAGGGAGAGAGGGGTTATCTGCAATTTGTCCCTCTCAAAATCTCAATCCAGGAAGAGCTGAGGCATTACTAAGAGGGGGTTTATTTGCAATTTAGCCAAACTTTTATTGTGATTTTATTTGTAGCTAGAAGTGCAGCTTTTTATAGAATCCGGCTTCTGTACTCTCATTTTCCTCCAAGCCAATCCCTCTGAGACCTTTCACAATGGTTATGGTAAATAGTTTCTGACTGCCGAATGGATCATTTTTCATTGAATGCCCAAGCTACTCTTTGACGTTAGTCTTTATTAAATTTTTTTTATGCGCAGGATAAATGGGCAAAGAACCTCTACCTTCATTCTGTGTGCTATGGTCGAACTGTGTCATGATACTTACTTCAGGCCAACCTTTTCCTGACTCAAGAAGAAGCAGGGTTTTCGAGCGGTCTCGTCTAACTTTTGATGGTTATTTCTGAGAACCAGAGAAGCCAGAGCAATGGCATGTCCCTTTTTTTTTTTGTTTTTTTTTGTATATTTTCTCATACCAGAGGAGTTAGGAAAAAGAGGAATGACATTCGAAGGTTGTTCTCACTTATTTTTCCTTCTGTATATTTCTAACGCTTAAAACGAACTGATGTAGGAGTGACAGGGGACCTGAAGGGAGTAGTACTTTATGTCTTCTAAATGTCACGAAGGGTAAATTTGCAGTATATCCATTATTTTTGAGTCTGCAATTGTCGGTGGCAGAATTCTGACAATTTGTAATTTTTAACCGTTTGTTTTCATTTTAATTTTTTGTGACTAGCTTTATGTCTTTTATTGCCAGCAAATGGAACGCTAAAATTTCTCTGAACAAAATATTTAGTGGTAAAGTAACAAATTTTGTATTAAGTGCAAATTGTAACGCATGATTGATGCAGCGTTTACAACAAAAGATGGGAGTTTCTAATAGAAATTCAATATTAGTAAGTAGGTGTAGAAGAATTAGCTGGTTTCAAATTCTGAACCATTTATGTAACTACTCAAATCATTATTTCTTGATTTTATAAATCACATTTTAAAAATTGGTAAACTACTTCAAATTCTGTTCATGGTATCGTTTTGTCCCCAAAGATTAAAATAGTAACAATAATAAAATAAAAATATAAATAAAAGGAAAAAAATATAAAAATGGAAAAGAAAAGAAAATAAATAAAGCTCAGTTAAGCCAAGTTGCTCGGACGATACTCGTTCAAATATCAATCTCAAATCTCAATATATGTATAATTAGTAGAAGGAAAATGATAAGGCACATCCCCATCAACAACCCCAATTCCAACCATGTCCTCGCTCTCATTTGCTACACTGCATCGGACCCCATATGAAATTTTAAATTTTAAAATCCCATGAAGTACCCGGTGTACTGTAGCATATGAGAACGAAAGTATGGTTGGGAGTGTGCCCTTAGTGTCAATCTTAGTAGAATGCTATGTCGGTACAAATATTATAAAATACTATTGTAGTCTCAACTCGAGCTGAACCACGTACAAGCTTTATATGAATTTCTACGTATAAATTTTTTTTTCCCGAGAAGGGGGAAAAAAACCAGAATACCTGCGCGCATGTCCTAATGCGCGATCGCTGCTGCTGACGTGGCTCTAGAATGGGACCCCACCATATCTCCCGTTGCTCATAAGTACCGATTTTCCCGCGAACATTGTGAACGCCTCTCCGTTTCCCCAAAAT
>BQKN01065767.1:133442-147365 GCA_022839385.1 Asparagus kiusianus | reverse complement strand
TTCTATCATCAGCATGAGTATAAATATTTTGAAATAAACTATGTGATGTGAAGTGTCAGGCTTGACCCGTTCATAAGACTTGTCTTGTGCACGGGTCACTGCTGTCGCTCACCCCATATTTTATGGATTTCCGCTGTAGTTTCGGGGCGTGACATTATGCCTCTATTCCTCATAGGTGTAGAAGGAAATAAGGGCTGTAAATTCTTTACCAAACCCCCAAAATTTTACTTCGGCCTTATACTTGAATCCGCGCTTATACTGAAATATTTGGTTATATAAGAATTTTCAGCGAACCATCGAATTGCTTATGACAATTTCTTTTATTACTCTTTATGCCCACATTCGGGCCAATACTGAAAAAATTGACCTAAAACTTCTATATCCCAAAGATAAGGGTATAGTCTATTACACACCGAGCGAGAACTTTCCCTCTTGAGATATTTACATATATACTTCTCTATGATTCCGCCGTCAACAGTATAAGCTAAACTTATGTGGGATTTTAGAGGTGGTCTTCATGGATTTTAGAGGTCGATTATACAGGATTCCTTTAATCGTTCCTCGAACTAAGAAAATCATGTTTGATTAGGTTGGTGCTCGGTGGACAGTTAAATCTTAACATAAACTGGGTGCGAATTTTCTGGATTTCCCATTACGGTTACAAATTTGAACATTGGGATTTTGTAACTGTTTATGTTCCAGGTTCAATTCTAGTATTAGAGGAAGATAACAATTTTCATAAGGAGTTTCAAGTACTCAGTGTCAATTTTCTTCATCCACAACCCTCAAGCATGTGGTGCTGTGGAGACTCGGAAGAGGATACCTATGGACCTCCTGCAAATCAAAACCCTGCTCCACCCAATCGCAACACTCATGGTGAAATTTTCTTTTGCTTAATTTACCATTTTTTGTTGGTCTTCATTTTCTATTTTTACCTTTCGCTGATCCAGTAGCTATATGCGGTGTAATGCTTTTGATTCCTGGCAAATAAAAATGGTACAGTTAAATTATTCAGAAGTTTATTAAAGTTGCAGCATCTGGATTTTGCTATCGTTTTGACCATTGTTATTTCAACCCATGCTTTAATACTGCACCTCAATGTTATAGTAATTCTAAGCAGAAAAAAAGAATAATAAGATGCCTACATAGACAATCCGCCATGACCATGGTAATATGAAATTTAAATTTGACGAAGGTTTGGATTAACCAAGTGATTATGAACCTATTAGATGTATTTTCTATGGCATTTTGACCTTTTGCTCTACACCTTAAGAATGTTGTTTCCTCTCCTATACATTTAATATAAGTGTTGTAACTTGTAGTTAGATTTTTCTTTGTTGCAACCGATAGCTTATTACAGCTCATGATGTATATTTCGGTTTTTGTTGTGAAAAACCACTGAATTGTAGGGTAATATCAATTCTAAATCATTTGATTCTTTATTTTTTTTTCTTTTTTGTTTGAGATGCAAGCTTAATGTAACTTAAAAATAATTCTTTTGTCTTACTATTATGTTTTAATTTTCTATTTTTTACTTCAAATATTGGCCTTTTAAATCATTTTTAAGATCTAAACACAACTTCTCATTTCTAATTTAGGTCAGGATAGAGAGCCAAGAAGGCCTAATAACCCAAAGAGTACTGGAGCTGCCAAGAAAGAGTTATCCATTGATATTCCAACTTTTTCTTTAGCCGACCTTAATCAGATGACCAATAACTTTGGCCAGAGGGCTCTACTCGGTGAAGGATCCTATGGACGAGTCTTTTATGCTCTTCTACCTTCAGAGGAGCCCGTTGCAATAAAAAAACTAGACCCAAACGCCTCTCAAGAACATGATTCTGATTTCCAATCTCAGGTTTGATTCTTCTTTCTAAAAATGGCTAATTGCGGATAGACCTCCTGTACTATCTCCACATTAAACTTACTACCCCTGTACTTCTAGTTTTGCAGATAGACCCTCTCAGATAGGATCAAAAATTTTCACTCAGGGGGGTCTATTTGCAACAATAGAACTAAGGGTAGTAACTTCAATTTGACAATAGTACAGGGGTCTATCCACAATTAACCCTTATAAAAACTATGTCATAACTATAGTTCCACCTAATTATAGTTGTAGACTCTTATCTCTGGCAATGTCTTATGTAGTTATCAAATGTTTCAAGACTTAAGCATGACTACTTTGTCAAACTGTTGGGGTATTGCTTGGAGGAGAATAATAGAATTTTGATCTATGAGTATGCCACAAGAGGTTCATTACATGACATTCTACATGGTAGGCAACCACAATAAGTCACCTCTTTCCTTTAGAGGTTTTAAGATATTGGTCCTAAAACATCACTATTTTGGAATAGATTCCTCGAATGTAAACATCATAATATAAGTCCTTCAAAACCTTTATATATCAGATTTTGACTGGAGAGGTCTATTTGGTGCATCTTAAAGGGTTTGAGGGGCTTATATGATATGAACATTCGAGGGACCCACTTCAAAATAGTGAAGTCCAAGCGACCGATACCTTAAAAACCCTATTTATGATGATATTATTTTCTATATCTGGTTTCATTTGTAATTCTAATTTAGTCATGTTTACTTTCAAACAGGGAGGAAAGGGGTACAAGGTGCTGAGCCAGGCCCTTTACTGAGTTGGAATCAGCGTGTAAAGATTGCTTATGGTGCTGCAAGAGGTCTCGAGTTCCTTCATGAAAAAGTTCAGCCGTCTATAGTTCATCGGGATGTGAGATCAAGCAATGTCCTTGTATTTGAAGAATTTAACTCCAAGATTGCTGATTTTAACTTGACTAACGCGTCTCCTGATACTGCTGCACGCTTGCACTCTACTCGAGTTTTAGGAACGTTTGGCTATCATGCTCCAGAGTAAGCTGACTATTGCTTTTAGTATGGCGTTCCTTTTCCCAGAGTGACCATTGATATTTACTTTGACGGATGAAATTTTACTCTTAAATCCATTTTTATTTGGTTTTGTATTTAATTCTCTCGATCTTTAGATACTTCATGGCCCAGACAACTAGTATCTTCTTATTATTGTGTACACCTCTTACTTGCATTATAATTAGACTTTAGGATAATCTATAGATTTTACTGTTGATCATTTATAACTTGGTTCTCGTATTATACTTAATGTTTCTTGTATATGTCAAGTAGCAGACAGGCTAGTTATAAGACATCAACTATCTGAGAATATGATCTAAGTCTAATAATACTAATTTGGCTGAATAAATTGCACCTGGAGAATAGTATGAATCTTCTTGCATATCTGTTATCTTTAGAATTTCTCCAAGATCTCTGTTACGCTCATTTGTATGTCAAACAATCTGTTAGCAGATATGACACAAAGTAAATACTATAGTTATAAAATGAGGTTGTCATTTCCATTCAAATAACAGTATTCTAATAAATATTCATATTCATATTCAATATCTATTCTCTGCCAGCAGAAGCAAGCTTTCGACATTTAACCACTTATTACTACACTACATAAGGGCCACAATCTTTCCCACTTTTTAATCTGCAAATTGCAAAGCCTGCAGAAAATTCAATGACCAACCAAGTAAAACAATGTTCTACAGAAAGAAATGCATCGATACTACTACTTGATGAGTCACAGTAAATCTCTCGACTTGTGAACCATCATTTCTTATCCTCGAATTATTATTTATTATAGGTATGCAATGACTGGATGCCTGACCCAGAAGAGTGATGTCTATAGTTTTGGTGTCGTTCTTCTCGAGCTTTTAACCGGTAGAAAACCTGTAGACCATACAATGCCCAAGGGACAGCAGAGTCTTGTAACTTGGGTAAGTTCTGTTTCCTATAACATCACAGTTTCTGCAGCTCTTATCGCTCTCTTTTCTGTACCTAACTTGCTTCTCGCTTTCACTTAAAAATGAAATTTGCTTATTGCTGCAATACTACAGGCTACGCCAAGGTTAAGTGAAGACAAAGTTAGACAATGTGTTGACCCCAAATTGAACGATGAATATCCACCAAAGGGAGTTGCTAAGGTTTAGTTTTCTATTGATTCCCTCTTTTCTGTTTTCATGCTTTTTTAATGCTTTTACCGCAAATTAAGGCTTTATTGTATCTACTGTAAAGGTTCGTGAAAAGTAAGAAACTGCATGGTTAAGTAGGTGTCACCTAATTTATTTTATTTCAAAGATTGATTTCAGTTCATTGTAAACAACCTGAACATGTACTTGATACCATTAATTTAAAGGCAAATCTTAAACCATGAATGATCTCAGTGAAGAAGAGATCTCGGGACACTAAATTTGAAACCACTGGTAATCTTACACCTTAGAAATTGCTTACAGACAAGCATAAATAACTTAGAGGAGCAATGTTTATAACTTGAAGATAAACAGTTTTATGAGACCTATGCTTAGAAAGTGCCTAAACCTCTTGAGTCTTTAACTTACATGTTGTGAATTGTGTTGTACACGGCACGTTGTCCATCAAGACAATTGTAAAGCTGTATGTCGATTCTTATTAAAAATATTTCGTTATAAACATCGAAGGCGATTATGCTCTGATAACATAATCTCCAATCTCACTCGCAGATGCCGAAACATTAAAAAAGGACACCACTCCAAACTATCATGTCATTCTGTTAAAAGAAAAGTTGACTTATATTTCATTTTCCTTTACATGCTATAATTTCTGGAGACAGAAATTAGTAAGGGCTATAAATGTAAATTTCTTGTAATTGGAATGCATCAGATGGCAGCGGTTGCGGCTCTCTGTGTTCAGTATGAATCTGATTTCAGACCGAACATGACGATCGTTGTGAAGGCCCTTCAACCACTTCTCCAGAGACCTCAGGAAACTAATCCTGTGTGATACTTTTTTAGGCGAACAACCATTCTGGATTATCAATGTGTGTACCTAGGTGAAGGGATTCAATACCATAGCTAACTATTGTCATTGAACTGTGATTCATATGATTTCATATTTTTTTTAAAAATTAAACTAATCGAAAATGAGCTGTGTCGATTGTATTCAAATCAGCATCTCCTCCTCAATTGTCGATTGTATCCACTCTTCATTATTTTCTCATGTGATGTGCACAATGTCTTGTGATTTATACGCTTTAACATCAGGCTTTAACGATGCATCTTTTCCAAATCCAATGTTACGTGACAAATTTGTGCGTAAAAATGCTGTCATAAAAAAAAAAAGACACGAGAGAAATGTTTATTCATATTTCAAAATTCACGGAAACAAGATGCACACTTGATCACACTTGAGCAATAGAAGCCAAGGACTTTGTTCACTTAATGCACCCCATCAACCACTGACACAACACCAACACTTAATTCTCGATCTCTCACGCTTGGAGATAATTAGAGCATAACAACACTTCTCAGAGCTCAATGCCAGGTCAACCCTAAAAATTTATCTGACATTTCTAAGAAGTCCTTGACCTAATATGTTAACCTATTAAGGGCTTAATGAGTGAAAATATTCCACTCTTTACTCAGAACCACATGGGTACCCAATAGACCGGAGTAATAACTATAAGGGCTTAAATGAGTGAAAATATTGGGTTAAGGAATTCTTAGAAATGTCAAATAAACACTAGGGGCTGATCTCTTTTGAGTTCCACTCCTCCCCTTCAACTTCCATTAATCTTCCTACAGTTTTTCCTGACCTCCCCATTACCCCCTGTCAACGGAATGACGTTCCCCATGTTCACCATCGAAGTCGCAAACTTCGAGAAGAACGAACCCCGACTGCTAGCAAAGCTGTTCACAGTCAAAGCAGTCGAAGCTCCGCTCGTCGGAAAAAGCTCCTGATCACTCTGTAGGAGGCCTTATCATTTTTTGTCGAAAGTGTCAGGAGTTGTCAGGTCCAAGTTAACTAACGTGTCCCCGTTGCCGGATTGAGGCCAGTTGGATTGCAATGTTGTGAGATAGGACGAGCTTAGGCTGGGGTCAGGTTTTCCGGTGCCGGAGAAGTTGTAGAGCCGGTTCGTTACGAATGTGCACCGGGCTCGACCGAACGTGTGGGAGCCTGTGCAAGTTTAATTTGTGTGTTTTGAGTTTGGATGCTGATCATGAATTTGTAATCTCAGTATGTAATTGACGTTTTTAATGAGAAAGTATTTTGTGATAGCTAGTTCATTACAAAGAGAGATCTGCATTTGGTCCAGGAGACTTTTAAATTGGATGTCTCCTCTTGGCGCATAAACAATGCAATGAACTAGAGTAACCGGAAAGAGTACGCATCTTATCAGAACAACCTGCATATGTGAGCTTGGTATATGCTTAGCCATCCACGGGAGGTCAGGTCAGGAGAATAGTTTAGAAATCTGTACGGTCCCCTGAATGGCTAAAAACAACCTACCCTTATGCAGACCGTTTTGACACCAATTGATTATATTTCCACCGGATATTTTCTCCGTTTTTAACGGTCTTTGAATAAGCGTTGAGCATGTAATGAACGGTCATAGTTGGTCTAGGCAAAGTGAAAATTAGTGCAGTTCACAACGTAGAATTAGTGTTCGTATTTAGAAATAGAAAACAATCGTTTTAATATTATCGAATGATTATGATTGAGGAGGTGGTGTAGTAGTGTTGGGAATCCAATGCATTAACATCTTAGCGTTTCGATTCTATCCGCGAACTTTTAACAACGCAAAACATTACTTTCTCAATCATAATCGTTCGTGTGTGTGTGTTTTTGCACTTTGGTGAGTATAGCTTAAGAAAAACATTTGGAGAGAAAATGCAGAACATGACATTTTGTCTAGTTGGGCTCGATGAACATTTAAAGATTTTTTTTTTTTTTTTTTGAAATTTTTATCACATCTTTAGAAATATAACATGTTTTTCCCTTGAAAAAAATCATAAATATTACTGTAACGTTTACAGAACAGAGATATTTTTAGAATCATTCTAGAGCTCGTTTGGTTCTTTTGACTTAGATCTTGCGCGTATACATTAAATCACCGCTAGACCACATAACTATCATACACGCAACATGTTCGATCGTTAATCTTACGTGCAAATAATTATTTGTTTAATTATTGGCTTAGTTGGAATTCGAACAAAAGGGCTCAGCGCCACTTTTGTAGCCTTTTTTTTTTTCTCAGTGAAGGATAAGAAGTAGTACGACTAAGAAAATGCCGACCTCTAGTTTGTTAGGGCTCATTTAATCTCTCATTAGAAGATAATATGAGAATAATATCTTTGCTCAAATTTATCCTTGATTATGGGATTAGATGTTTGTTGATCAACGAGCATATGACAACAGAATATGTAATGAAGGTTCGTAGGGTTAGGATTTAACTTACGATGTATAATGAAATAGATCGGTAAAAAAACTTTTTTTGGGTGGTAAGAAAAATATATTTGAGATGTTGGAAAAGATAACGAAATTTACCGGAATATTCTTCGTGACTTTTGATGTACAGTACGTGGGTTTTTTTTTCCTCTAGCAACTTATCATCGGTCGAGACACAATCATCATTAATCATGAGTTGTTGACATCTCGCAACATTATCAAATCTAATAACAAAAAGACCAGAATTCTTAAGCATGGGATTTTGATGCTTACGAGTTTACAATATGGGAATCACAATGAACAAGATAAAAAACTTCACACTTCCTAATAACAAAACTCTCACATAGCTGAGTGTTCTTCTATAAACCAACACCCTTTGTACGCAAGGCAAGCCCCTTTTAACACACACATCCATCTTTTATTCCAAGCAAAATCTCAATAATTTAACTTTGCCATGATATTTATATACAAAGACCCCAGGGGACCCGACGAAAGCGGATGTACTCCATCTAAACTACATAAGAACCTACGAGATGGCAAAAATATACTTCCGTATATAACTCATAAAGTATATACATGATACTTAAGCAGCTAATTATTAACGGCGAGTGCATGAAGTTGAGTGACTTGAACCGCTTTTGTGGCTCTCAATTCTCTTCAACCTCTTCTGTCTGTATTTCCATGCAACTTGAATGCGGACTGCTGCCATATTCCTCCAGTATGGTGATTCATACCTTTAAATAAGAAGATAAGTGTGTTAATGCTAAAGACCACAAAGAAAAAAAATATTTCTTTAAATAATCAAGTCCTTTCATAAATATAGATAAAAGTATAACTTCTATTTGCTCTATATAACTTCAAAGAAGGAGGAGTATATTTTCCTAGTATCAAAAGAATAGAAATTTTTTTTAGCAGCTTATAACCACCTAATTGCTCCCTGAACACGAGGATTGCGTAGGAATCTTGCAAATAATACAGTAACTTCTTCAAGGTCAGCAGCTCGGAGTGCAAAGGCTTCCACATTAGTTAAACATTTTACTGTTCTTGTAGAGAATAATCGATGTCCAGGGAACCTAACTTTTGCTCCATCTGCACCATGGAAAGTACAAACATGTCCATAGGTAAGAATTCAGAAACTTGAAAGAAGCATAATATAAGTTTCAATGAAAAACATTACTATCATGTTAATTGGATAAAAAAATAAAACTTTCAACTATACTTGCTCAGGCACAAGATAGCAAATAAGCTAATTTTTCTCCAAACCAACTTAAGTTTAATAGCATATAACCATGAGAACAAATGGTGCGCTCTTGATATAACAAGTGAAATCCACGCACCAACACTGCCATGCATAACTCTCATATCAATTTTCGTGCAGACTTGTTTGTCCTTTCCTTTCTTTTGTTGCTCCCTTAGTATAGCAAATTATCAAAAAAATAATAATAATCAAGGTTAATTGCGGATAGACCTCCTGACCTATCGCCAGTTGTGGATAGACCCCATATAGTTCTATTGTTGCAGATAAAACCCCTGAATGAATTTTTTTGACTCTTTTACCCTCAGCTAGAGAAAATTGTTTTTTGATGAAGACTTCTTGAGGGTAAAGAATTTCACTCAAGGGGCCAGTATCGGACAGTAGAACTAGAGGGATCTACCTGCAATTAACCCTAATAACAATGATGATGGTGATGATGTCGATAATGATAAATGATAATACTGGGTTGGAGTTACCATGTCTGTAGGCAGTGATATAGCACATAGTCTAAGGAAGGTCAAAATCACATATTACCTTTATGCACTGAAGAGTGTTCAAGGTACCACGTCAAGAGCTCTTCACCACAAACATCTCCCTCTGACAAAGGAGCTTTATGCCCATCTACTCCAATACTTTCCACTTTACCCCTCACTATAAACACCATTTTTTCAACAGGACCCCCTTGATAAAGGATGTCGCTTCCTCTTATGTAGAACTGTTGCCTTAACTTTTCACAAATGGCATCTATAATGGGCTCATCCATCAATGTGAAAATACGGACCTGGATAAAGAGTAAGATAAATAATCACAACAGTCCTAGGTAATTGCAAACGTGTTTTGTTGGGATACATAGGTTGTGAACTACATACCATGCAAAAATGGTATAAAGCCTCAAAGTTAAAAAATGTAATAGCAGGGTTAATTTAGGTATATTGAATTTTGGTACCTAGATGACGATAAAAAACAGTCAAACACAAAATTGTCCAAGTGCAGAGAAACACAGCCGCCATTGTGTTGGCAATCACAGTAATACACCTTGTACAAGAATCAGATTCCGAAATTTAGAGAAGACTTTTCTTTTATTCTTAACGTTATACATATAACGAGATATAGAGTCAAGCACTGCACTATATGCTTTTTCATCTCAAATATTGGCATATACTTTGCTTCAAGAAAGTCGTAGACTGATTTCACATTTTATGCCAATACCAGTACAAACTGGAAACCACTATTCATCCTATATGTTTAAAATTTAGCAACCAGGCGTTATCCTATGTACTGCTAGTAAACCGGCTGGATGTTTCAAGTACTTTGAAGCATTACTATCGATACCATTCTAAAAAAATTCTTAAAAACTTGCATAAAGTTCATCTAACAATTTCAAATAAAGTTTCAAAATGTTGTGGAAATATGGTTATATCAGATACACTTTTGAATAATGAGTTTTCATATGCTTATGGGTTAGTCATAGCCATTTAATTGCAAGAAATAACAGAGCCCTCAAATCATTGTCAGATACACTTTCGAAAAATGAGTTTTCATATGCTTATGGGTTAGTGATAGCCATTTAATTGCAAGAAATAACAGAGATCTCAATTCATTGTCTTCTCATTTGCATAGCATTCTAGCAACTATCAAAGACTGCTCAGCATAAATTATAAAGAAAAAACATTTCACCAAAAACAGAAAATGAGATATGATCTTGGAACCTCACTTGTTTGAGACATTTAAAGAAATGGCGTCGTATCTCTCTTTGTAAGTCTTCTGGCAAGTTCGCAAGTAGCTGTTCCTCATCTACACCTCGAGTGGCAGCCCAACTAAATCTTTCTGCTTGCCTCACATGCCTGAATAATTCAATTCAAAACAAAAAAAAAAGATAAGAAATACTCGCAACCACTAACCAAACTAGCTATGTAAGTGACATGCTATTAGATGGTATACAAACAAACTAAATCTAATTTCATGGTATCAAAAAACTCTATCAGCAAATGTTCAATAATTAAGCGGTATTCATAACACTTAATATTCTGATGAAACATGGAAAACAAAGAAAACAATATTCACGAACAAAATGATCTTTTCTAGCAGATCAGTACTTCCTTCAACCGAAATCATATTTTCTATATTTCTTAAGGTGGCAGCTTTAAAAAAATCCATGCTGTTATAATCTCCATATTTTGATCCTCCTGGATGATATAACATGAAATAAAAAGGAAATATGACCCATATAACATGGTATAGGGTTTTTGAAGGATGTAGATTTAACAAAAAGAATATGAGCAAAGCCAAAGGCGAGTTGGCATGGAGCATCAAACCCTACCCTCTCTGTATGACCTCCTAATGTAACAAGAAGAAAGATGGCAAAATCTTATATAGGTTCCAGCTAGGCTGTTCATTTTTTTTTTAATTCTCTAGATTTAAGGACATGTCAATCATCTCCGAGCACTAACATAGAACCAGCCAAAATAGTTGTCATGCTGAATCGGGAGTGTCGAGCAAGATTATATTGCCAGTTATTGAACAACAGAACTACAACTCTAAATGGAAAGTGAGTTTCATTAAAGACAATGTTGTGGCAGATTTATGCTTGACCCTTTTTTTTTAAATCTAAGCTATAGCCATGTTTACTGCCATATCCAATACACCGATTAGAGCAAACCACAAATTTGGAATGAGTACAAACATACAACAAATACATAAGGGCAAACATCCTTTTGTTTACTGAAGTATCTAAGCAGGTGATATTAGAGCTTTTCAATGTACTGCTAGTCACAAACTGTTATTGCTATTTAATAGTTGATGAGATATTGCAATTAAACAAGTTTTTGCAAGTGACTGAAAAGGAGACCCGCTAGCACCCAAAAACAAAGAAGGGCAGACCCTCTAACATATGATTGCAAGGT
Organism: Asparagus kiusianus; assembly: GCA_022839385.1. Taxonomy (NCBI): domain Eukaryota; kingdom Viridiplantae; phylum Streptophyta; class Magnoliopsida; order Asparagales; family Asparagaceae; genus Asparagus; species Asparagus kiusianus. The sequence continues at coordinate 135,905 of BQKN01065767.1, read as the reverse complement.
TATAATTTAAAAAAGAGAAGGAGCAGTGTTAAATAACACAAGTATTAAATCATTTTAATTAAAACAGCTACACTCAAGGAAAACAAATAAATAAGTTTATGCAGTTATGAAAATCACAGGGAGTACTAGAAAACAAAATTGGAAAATCCCTATAAAAATAGCTGTATTAAATGTGAGATATGATGATGAAATGCCACTGTACCTCCTCAACCGTTCTGGTAAGCGTCGATGACTCATCCATTGTTCAACATCACGTCGTCTTAATTGCATTTCCAGTCTCCTTCACAAATAAATATGTAAAGTCAGTTAAAGATACTTAAAGACAAAATAAAATACAGAACTTACTGCTAATACATGCACTAAGTTAATAAATGATACCACTGGGGGAATCAATCTAATACACGAATGATGAATAAAGATAAGGTATTCATTACAAAACCAGCAGTGCTAAAGAAAAGATACATAGACAATGCAGGTTTAGAGGTAATTATATGTCAGGATGTTTGGATGAGGATTGAGTTAACTAAGGACTTGCATAACCATTGTCAGCATGCAAAAAAAATAAAAACATAAAAATAAATAAATAAATCAAGGAACTTTCACATTGTCTAAGGTTCTCAGAAAGTAATTTTTTTGAATTTATCCAAATCTTTTAACTATACATATATTATGATTGATCCATTTTGTAAACACCCCTATTATACATATGTAATATGTTAAACATGGGTTCACAGAACTTGTAGTTTAAAGACGAAAGGCTCAATAAGGCACTAAGCAGACCATAAAAATGCTAATACTGTAGAAATAGCAACACGGTTGAAAAGATCAAGAAATTACATGCAGAAACTGTTTGGAAGCTTTCCGGTCGACCGCGAGATCAGCTGCGGTCGACCGCAAACGTGCACACTACAGGATGAATTTTCGGATTTTTGTCCGGTCGACCGCGGCGTCAAGTGCGGTTGACCGCGGACCCTGTAATCGATTTTACGAGTTTCTATCATTCTATCCGGTCGACCACAGAGTCAAGTGCGGTCGACCGTGACTCGGGTCTGGGCCTGAGCTTTGTTTTCTGACCTGTTTTGTTTTGTGTTGATATATAACCCTAAACCTGATTAATTAGGGTTATGTAAGGACGATTTGAGCAGACTTTTGAGAGAGTATTGTGCATCCTTTTGTGGGAGAATTGTGAGAGATTTAGAGAGCTTTGTTTTAGGGTTGTGAGTGATTTTATAACCCTATTTGTATTTCTCTTCATCTCTAATAGTAAGAACTCCCCCTCCTTGTCCCGTGAACGTAGGCAACTTGCCGAACCACGTAAATTGGCTTGTCTTGCTGTGATTGTGATTTGTGCTTATGTTTGGTTGTGATCTTTCTCGTTCTTGTTCGTGCACTATTTGGCTTTCAGGCTCCGTTGCGCACAACAAATACCATGAGATACGGTAACAATACAGTTATTTAACTCAGTATGAGCACCAACTATGATGCCCAGGTTTTTCTCCTAGACACAGAAATTTGGCATAGTCAAAACAGAACTCTAGACTATATCTTTCCAAAATGCTGCATATAGATCAACCTTGTTGCCACTTGAATTATAATGATCATCATCTTTACTTAAATCATACTTCTTAAAAATTACAAATAAACTAAAAACAGTAACGGATTCTACCATTTTTAAGTATTCTATTTTGCATTTTTACTTCATATAAACCTTCACAAATATTGCCTAAAATAGTTTGCAGAGTAACATATGACATTCCCAAACCAAAGGCCTTTTGTGGCATCGCCTAAGTAAGAATACCTGTGTTTATGGTTGAGTAATTCCTACATCCATCATACCATATATCTAATATAGCACGCAGATGACCTCAACCCAAACAACAGCCTGAATGCCTGATTATAGAATTATGAGTCATTCCAAATTTAACAAACAAAAATTGATACTTCAGCAGTTCAAAATACTTTATGTTTATTCATATCAAAGAACAACCAAAATTAGGGCCATCTGAATTGCAAAATACTTGAGATGACGAATCATGTTTACCATGTAGCTCTCGACACTTAATCAACTATATGGTTATGACCATAAAAATGAGTACATCTGCGTGAATCACCTCCACAAGGAGATGCCAGTGTATGTTTACATTGACTTGTGTAACACTTCAAAAAGATAGTATTAACTTACCAAATGTAAATCCATAGCCTCTACAATTGCTGACAATATATGACAACATATCAAGACCTCGTGAAGTGATACCACACCCAAAGAAGGCACGAAAGCTGAAGCCTCGCCAACTTAAATATTAAAAAGAAGCTAAAATATGCATTTTTGAAGAGTAGGAAAACCATCATCACTTGCGAGAGGGTCTCCTCAAAGAGACTGAAGCTTGAACTCAAACACAGGGGGGGGGAGGAGGGGGGAACATATCAAGACCTCGTGAAGTGATACCACACCCATTAATTTTA
>BQKN01065767.1:115491-133342 GCA_022839385.1 Asparagus kiusianus | reverse complement strand
GCAGAGTAATAACTCCTTCCTTTGTCTGTTAACTTTAAGATTACTAGTGATAGTATGACACTAATTTAAGTTCACCTTTTATCCATCATATGTAGTATTGTAAAACATGAAGTTTGCACTGAAGGCTTGGTTTTACACAGTTAACACTGAAGCCTACTTCTGCATGTTCCACATCCAAGACATCACCCAGATAATTACCTTGTTCCTATTTTCATAGTTTTCATTAGTAGAAAACAACTGAGTAGAGGTAACCATCTACAACTTCCCTTCAGCTCAAGATCGGTACATGGGAAGTGAATGCGATTAGGAGCTCAATCGGGTGCAGGGCAGCAGTCTAACACCACATTCAATTTAGTGTAGACTAAACCAGGAGAGAGCAAGTTTGCTCTCCCCTACCCATCACTTATGTTGTACTACCTTAAGTTAACTTCTCATTCTTTCTTCCATCACCCTAATCGCATCTGCACAGATCATGCGATGAGGGAAAAGCAGTGGAGAAAGGCTAGATAGGAGAAAGAAAGTGGTGTGTGAGGGTGAAAATAGCTTGAGGTGCCAAAAATAGAGAACTGCAGAAGGTCCACTAGCTAGGAATACAGAAGAAATAATGAAGAGCATCATAAATGATATAATTTTCTTTCTCAGGAGGAAATTCTCTTCTTCGGAACAAAGGGATACACTTTTTATTTATTCTTACCATATTTAACCCAATATATTTACAAATCACTGAAGATACGGCCGCACCATAACATGAAACTACTCAAATAAAACTTAGCATCAACCAGTATAATGAAAATTACTCCTCAAAATGGTTTGACCTGATTACAATTCAAAACTATTTGCATTTGGAGAATGGAATTGCTTATGTTCTAAACTAATGAAGGCCAAATCCAATGTCCACATAAACAAACATGTAAACAAGGAAACAAACATTTCTATCAATTGAATCCATAGAATGAGCAAGAATTAGTAGAAAAAATCGATTGGAGAGTTAGCTGATAGCATAAGGGGGTTTTCATACCTCCTGCCAAGAGCTTGGAGAAAGTTTTGCATATTGCCAATGAGCAAGGCGAATAGCAACAAACCCAGGCCAACTATAGCCATAGTGAATAGAACTTCCCACTCAAAATAACTTGGAACTACGTTACCAGCTAAAGTGCTGATTTGCTGTTGACACAAATGCATATTGTTCAATGAAAAGGCAGACTTATTGCTTCAGATAACATAAAAACTGGTGAACATACATGAGAAAAATAGTTTAATGAGATATATCCTGTCAAGTATCCCAATAAATAAACATGATATGGAATGAGAATAAGGCAGTATAATATTGATTCCAGTAGCACATTGTCACATGGAAATAATGATATATTTGCTATGAGTTAATAAGTATTTGTTAATACACATATCACATGAGAACATGACCATTTTACATCTAATGCACTCACACACACTCCACAACCCCCACTGATCCCATCCCCTGAACTATCAAACATTCATGCATATTACTTCTAGAGAACTCCTTAACTGAAGCTTGAAAAATAGAAGACTTAATGACCAATCGATTTAATGAGCTCTTTAGACGCATTAGTCCTAATTTATGGCCTTTTTCTAAACTTATTTGCAGTTTGTCTATACAAGCACTTTAAAAGTGTCGATTTTGGTTAACACAAGTGGAAGTACAGTCATGTTTTCTAACCATAGTAGTTTGCTTTCTAGTTTTTGAAGCAATTAAAGTTTCTATCATCACAATCCTCAATTTTATATGAAGCACAGGCAGGTAGGCTGCAGGAAGGCGGATTCACATGATTCCTACGTTGCACCCAGATTTTATTCGTCTGTTTATTTCCACAATTGACTCTGTTAATTACTATTATAGAATAGATGTTAATTTATAGGTCCCAAAAATAAGTCCACAACAGAAGGGCATGTAAAAAAATATTTATAAACCAAAGAGAAAGATGTTAATTTATAAATAAAATTGACCCTAAAATTTCATCTTCATTTTCAAAATTGGAACTTGGATCCATATACTTTTATGGTCATCTTTATTGCTCTGCAGATCTAATATGTGCCAGACTACCGGGCACAGCTTTTTGAATCCATCTCCTTCATTGTGTATTGTAGCTCATAGCCAAGTGTTGGTCTATAGGCCAAGTAAGAGATAAGCACGGCATACAATTAATTTTGATATGTAGCAAAATACATTATGTTTGATAGCTTAAACATATTAAGAGATGTTGGAAGTAATATGCAGCCAAACATGTTAGAGCCTATACGAGTTACAGCCTAAGCCAAATGGGTTAGAATAATTACCACATTAAAACTCTCTCGAAATGGTTTCCCCAATGACATAATTACTAGATATCATTAGGTACATACTACAGTACACAACAATCTGGTGGCTCATTCTAGAGTAAGAAATGTTTGAGAGGCTAATATCAACTTTGATCTAATTTAAGGTATATCTAAAACCCTTTTGCTTATGGATACATTTTACTCTTTGACAATCTTCTTTTTCCTTCTCTTCTTTTCTTCCTTCTTGTGCTTTTCTTCTTTTCTTCTGCTCCAGAAGTACATCTGCTGCCCGCTGTGTTACTTGTTGCTGCCGTACAGCTGTCAGCAGCACAGTAACAAAAGAGCAGCTGCTGCAGCATAGAGTATGAATAAACCAATAAAAACAGAAGAAGACAACCAGGTGAAGGAGATGAATGTTCTTTTATGAAATCTTCTACGGATCCCCCCCCCCCCCCCCCGCATGTTCTCTGATTCTGTGTTGGTGCTCAATCAGCACTATGAAGCTATCTTTTATTAAAGACATATGTACACAAGACGACCAAATAACTATCTACAATAATTGATTTTAACTAAAGGATCAAATGGAACATGTTTTTTTTTAATATAAGTTATAAAAGTTAAAACATTACCATAGCAAAAGAGAAATACCTGGAAACCCCAAAAGAGAGAGTATATATATCGTGTAACGATGCTATGTTTTGTACTTAAGAGAACAGCTTGTTCATAAATTCCATAGTCAAAACCAGCATCAATATCAAAGCAATTAGTAGAAGTATTATCATTGCGCCAATCGTCCCAATGATGTGTTGATTCAAACTTGGTAACATAACCCCCGGTTCCACAGTCTATAAACTCCTTACAAAATGAGACATTTGACATGGAACAGGCGTCTTGTAGACATTTATTTACCCTCTACACAGAAGAAAATAGAGTTAGGTTTAACTGTTTAAGGCAGAGTTACAAGGAAAACAAACATTCAACCATAGAGCACCTTTTGGATAGCACTTTATACAAATAAAACAAGCTAACTAAAAGTATTGATTCAAGAAATAAAACGGGTAGCGTAAAAAAACAAAAAATACATTAAAATCATATGCATTCAATAAATTTTTTGGTCACTGCATAAAATGATACCATGCTCTTCTAACCTCAAATCAAGATCTGTTCCATTGGTTAAGGACATTCATACGGATACTAATTCAAGATGACCATTTGGTAACAGCATCACTTACAAACTGACGTTCGCTTAAATGGACTTCACCAACAGTCTAACATAAGCAATGAGCGACTAGGTGACAACCATATCCTAAAATTTGAGAATGTTCAAATGATGAAAAAGTTGAATTAAATGTCAGAATTTGCAAGCAAAAATGAAAATGAAAGAAAAAAAATGGAGAAAAAATAAAAAACAGAAGAGGCTAGTTTTTCTATGGACGGCTACTAGAGATCCTCCACCACTCTCCCTATACAGAACTGCCACTCCAAACTCCCAATATTTCCAATTTTACTCTTGTCTCTTTGTCTGCACACATGGTCTATTTTAATATCTTCGCTGCTTACTATTCATCTAAATCACCACCCTAGCTGAGCAAATATACAAATTTCTCCACGATCAATTCTATCTTATCTCTGTTTTCTATTATAGGATTATGCATGCATTTTGCAATGAATTATGCTTAATATGCACATAGCACTTACTAGCCACCTTGTTATGTTCAAAGCCCTTCCTTACCTGTAAACCAAAAAGGTACCAGCATGAACCTACTACGTGCCCAGCCAACACAAACATAAGAAGATTAATGACAAAATTTGCCCATGCAGACTCAAATATGAAGCCACTTGCTGACTGCCCAGCAAGCAAGGGTAAAAATCTGACAATTCTTGGTACATATTGGAGAAGAACGGTAGCACGTAATAGACTTTTTGCAAAGTTCGCTGCTGATGATCCAAAAGCAGTTGGTATGACAGCCAATATCATGACCTTCACCAAGACAAAAGGCAAAAAGAAATTTTATAGATCAAAACTAAGAGATAATCAATATAATTATCTATTTATTCTTCCTTTTGGTTCCTTTATAAACAATGTCTACGCCAAAAGCATTAATCAATATTTAACTTCAACAAAAATAAAGCATTAAGTTGATATCAACTTGACATAAACAGCAAAAATAATAAGAATCAATCAGCTCAGTTGTTGATATAAAATTTTATAGCAAAAACCCACAAAAGAGAATCACATGAATAAAAATAATGTCGTGCACATGTGATGTTGGAGATGCGCCAATTAGAAATAAGCTTCACATTTTCAATTGAAAAAAGTAATTGACTGAAGACAGTTAATTGTCAGCAATAAAGAGAAGAATTAGTGGCCACCACACATTAGTGCATGCCTTTTGGTAAGTGGTTGAGTACATGCACCCAAGGAGTACTATACTGACATCAAAATCTCAAATGAGTTGCATCCTAAACAGCAGTAACTTTGTGGCAAGTTGGATCAGGCTCAGGTCAGATAATTGGGTTAAGATTGTTCCCCACCCCACTCCAATCTCCAAAAGAAAAGTATGAAGACACACACAGCACAAAAATCAAGTGTCCCCTTCATCTTAAAGAAATTACTCCCTCCACGTGTCATTATGATGTTGTCTTCCATCCGTAAACCAGCATGCTGTTTTACAAATGATTTTTTTTTTTTTTTTTGTGAAACAATTGGCCCAAGACCTTAAGTTTAAACTCTTGGTGAAGTGGTCAGCGTACATGGACACGGGCAGAAATAATATCTGTTGTTTTCTACTATATGCAAAATTAAGAGCAAAATGACAGAAGTATCATACAACGAATACAACAAACTGAAGTATCTGGTTATATTTGTAAAACACAATACTTCATATCATATTGTAACAGGCCTTCCATGAGCATGCGAGAATCTGCAACAATGTTCTGCAATCTATTTCATTTCAAAAAATTGCATAACCCCTTTATTAGTAGCTTTTTGGAAATTTTTCAAAAAAAGGAGGATCTATATGGAGGTGATCATCACTGCTTTAGCATTTTTTAAAACAGAACTTAAGTTATATGGTAAAAACCATATAAAAAGGTAACCCAGCTTAGCATAATTCATCCATTAGATAATCTGCTAACCATTTATTCACATACCTTATGGTGAAGGGAGAATAAATGAAACACAGATGAATTTGGAACTGCAAACAAAAGATGCCTCTATTCACAAATCACAACTTATCAGCTCTACTACTGGTTGACAGGAGAATTTATTGAAAGAAAAGAGTACAAAGTACACAAAGAAAATACAAACAATTCAAATTGTAATATTACTTTAAAATGATGGGTTGAGATTAGATGTTTAAATAGATCAATACATCTTTTTCGAACATACTATCACCACCATCCACAAAGCCATATGGATATCAAAATACAAACAATTTGAACTGTCAGATTACTTCAAAGGTCTTACATCATGATAATGGGCTTGAGAGTTGTTGTTTAAATGAATCGATCTATCTTTCTTTTCATGGAAGATAAGTTGAGTCCTGGAGGTATATGAAATATAATAAAACAAAAAGACATATAGAAAGCTTAAGCTTCAGAGAAGACATGAGCTAGCAATTTCATATTAGTTTCAGAAGGAATCTTAGTGATCATTTTCTCCAATCCAAAGAAACATCATTAGAACAAGGCTAGAACAAAACAGTAATCCAAAAACAGGAAACATAATCTGAGCAGCAGCGGCAAACTGCACATGGTTTGTGTTGACTAGCCCCTGCAGCTAGCTAGAGGAAGGCACAAGAAGAAATTGTTACCTGAGGAAGTGGCAGAACAACAAATAGATCAAGTAGAAAATAACCACGAAGATAATGAACAGCAATTTTCTTTGGCTGATCAACTAAAGCACCTGCGCCGACAACTCTAGATTCAGGAGCCACATAAGCCAGCCTGAACTGCAACAGATGGATCAATTACATTGATCATGTAAGTGATATTTTACAAATTAAAATAAATCAAAACTTAAACCACATTTTATCTAATAAAGCAAACATCTTTTCCAAGTTTTTAAGTCAATTGAAACCAGCATAAAGTTCTGATGGACTTATCATTGCATAGAAGAAACTAACATGTGCAAGGATTACAGACTATCAATGATTGGAAGAGTAGGTGGAACAAATAACTGGTCATAAAGAGTCAAATACTTTTAGACAAATATATTAAATAAAATCACTTATATAAAACATATAAAAATTATTAAATTGAAATCAACATAAAACCCATTATTTAATCATGATATTTCTAAGTTTCTACAACAAAAGGTTCAGTTTCAGGTTGTAAGAGTAGAGTAGGAAAATATTCCTTGCAGAATCTAGTTAATGAAAATTCTTTAAGAGTCTAGCATTTAAAAAGGCATAATTGCAACCCATTATAACGTGCCTTAAAATTTTAGATCTGAACAGAAGAACATAAAGTATGATGTTATGGAACTGTAACAAACCTAATGAGACCTCTAGGTAAGTGCAAAACATAGCACTATAATACAGCTCAAGACCATTCCAATGTAATTTTCTTGAAGTTCAATTCTTTCTTGAATTAGAATTCTTCTTTTGGTTTTATCACCCAACCAAGATAACCATATCCTGAGTAATGTTTAATCATTCAAAAACTATCTACTGTCATTAAAGGCATAATAAAATGTCATATATGGTGAACAAGTGATCCCTTCCAACGTGAAGTGTATATATGATATAACAGCATCTTACCTGAAGAAATATGTGTAGTAAGTAAATAAAATCAGTCACACTTCTCACAACTGCAATTGATGTTGCCAAGGACCAGTTCAACACTATGCATTTGTTATACTGCTCAAGAAAAATGAGAACTGTCAAGTTGTTTGCTATAGAAACAAACGGAAATACTTGTACCAATATTTCATCTTAAACTAATAAACTCCACAATCAGAAAACAACACAAGGCTCAAGTTAAATATTCAGTATTCTAATCTGTGTTAACGATTACAGATAATAAAAAAGAGATGATTAAAAGAACACAAGAAGATGTTTTCATAATATCTACAATGAACTTTGTAAATTCTAAAAAAGTCATCCAATAAAAGAAAACTACAGAATTAAAAATTTATCACTAAAACGAAGACAAGCTTATTCCTACTATCAAAATTATAAATGACATTCAGTATGAACTTATGCCACAAGAATCACACCAAGTTTAGTGGCATTTATACAATCATCTCCGATAGAAGCGTAGTAACTTTTCCACAGGGTACAGGTCAATAGGTGGAGAATCTTGAAATTAATAGCATGTTAAGTATGTCCCCACAAGTACAGCTTAATAGATAGTGATTCCTGAAATTAATAGGCATAGAAAGGAATGCTCCCAATAATTTAGTAGCATTTGAAGCAATGCTCCTCACAAGGGCCACAAAAGCACACGAATACATGGTTCTTTGTGTATTGCTATGATAGATAGCATACTTTTAGCTGCTTCCTCAACAATTTACAGTTACCAAAAATACCCCTACGTCTATGTATTTAATAATGAAAATTGATTAATGAATGAGTTACACACCTTCTAAGATTGCTCAGCTATCTCCAAAGGTCTAAATTTAATGCCAAAATATTTACTGTAAGAACCTTATGCATTATGGACTTGATATTTTATAAAATCGAATATCTTTTACGCAGTTGTACTAGTGAGGTAAATGATAAGGAGTCAGAAAATGAAGAAGTGATAATTGCAACTTTTGAACCTTGAATACCAATCAAGTGTCATATGGATGGTTATTATATGATGCTGCTAGCATATCCAATAAATAAAATAGGATACAAATGTAAGCTGTTGTGCAATCATGCCAAGTGACCATTTAGAGATAGCTCCCCAATGACTTCCTAACTGGATGATGAAATATAAAATAAAATAGGAAAGATGATAATCGGTTTAAGGTTCACAAATGCAAGCCAATGCATGGATGATGTAAAAGGAAGTCTGACACTACGTTGACTTCAACAACTCACCCCTCATGGGGACTAGCCAGGAGGCCAACCATCCCAGCACTTTCTCTACCTAGAGGCCTAGCTGTGAATCTTTGAGTTTATAAACCATCATACAGAAACCCTATTCTATGTGGATACAAGTCACATGACATACTCCCCAACATTAACTGTCTAGTGTCCTTGCAGCTTGCAAGGCAAACACCAGTAGGCAATGCCGAAATCTAGAGTGGTCTCCAGGGTCTAGGGGCAGCCCCCCACAACGCCCTTATATGATATGAGCAATTGGTGGCATTTAGGTTCCTGCATCTTGCTGGCCAATGATAGTACTGATATTTATGAAGCCTGCTTAACCACAGGGTGCTTATCAGATTGCTCCTTCACTAATGCCACCTGTGTTTGATCGTTGGGTTTCACAGTTATCTAGAGAACAGACCACTAAGTTTGGACCTGGTGACTATCTAAGAAAGACTAGCTATGACCATTGTTCTGAGTTGTGTAGAACACAAGAAGAAAGACATTCCATAACACCATCAAGCCACTTTGGAAAAGAGATGCAATGAAGTGAATTTAATCATTTAACAATTCACGTCAACTGGATGATTTGATATTTGAAAGTGATGTATTCTTCACTAGATCGTATTTAAAAAGAACAACAATCTCAAGGAGCTTCATGACAAGAACAAATAAAGATAATGTAAGAGCATACTATGCAATGAGAAATAATATTAAAGTAAGATGAATTAAATAGGATCAAGTCGTATTGTTTTAAAAGATTTGAGAAAGGAGAAAGCATACCTTTTGTACAGAAAATAAGTAGAAAAATAATGGATCTATGAAAATTGCCACCAAGCAAGAAATAACAAAGAATTTGTTCCACTGCTGAACAACCTTGGTATGTGGATTCATTATAGGAAAAGATGAATTAAAAAATGCAATGAACTTCCTTTTCCATCCTTCAGAGTCCCCATAAAGAATGTTACGAAGCTGCAAAAAAGTATGGCAAGGAACATTTCAAACATGTGCAAAAATATAAATCGAAACTTCAGACCTTCCAATAATATCCTAAAAGGAAGTAGGACTGGCCAGGGATATAATTATTAAATATGAAACAGTAAAAAGAACGTTTTACACAGAATCATTGTCGATAAGCAATCATGCACGGGAAATGAATAAGTGAGAAGATCTAGCCAGAGCTGCAGCAAGAAATTCCAAATAAAAACTGAAAACCCAGTCAATGTAGTTAAAAAATAAAATAAATAAACCATTTACATACTAGAAAACGACCCTCAAATTTAATATGCATATGTATGACAGCAGTCACAAGGCATTTTATGCATTTTCCATATGTCAGCTGAGGAAAAATATCAATAATATGATTAACCCAATAACGAGAGAGTACTTCCCACATCACAAGATAAAAGCATCAGATAGCTTGTCAGATTCATATGGTACAAATAACTGTAACACGATAATGAAAGTAAGGAAGCACCTTAGCATCTAGATGAAGTGAACCTTTGTAGGTACTCCGCTTGGTTTTATAGGTTGCAGGACAAGTTGTGCAATCAGGGTTATTGCATAACCCCAGTGGCCCTGACATCAATAAATGCTCATGTTTTCCTACGCTGCCACTGTCCTTCCAGCCACTCTCACCCATTTCTTCTGGCACGATCACAAATGGTTTACTACGTTGTTTTCCAAGATGAGGTCCCGCACCCTCAGGTTTCTGATCAATATATAGAGGACCACTCATAGGTATAAAATGGGAGGATCTTTCACCACGCAGAGGACCGGTATGGGATATAAAAGCATCATCACTTTCATAAGATGAACTCACTGGTGACGACATTGATGCACTCCTAGCAGTATATTTTTTTGATTTAACATAATTGTCTGAAAGCATCGGGACCTTATCTGAGTCAGCCATCTCACAAAATAACCTGCAAGAGCAAATGCATTAACTATTGGAAAGAAAGAAAAAACTCCTTTCATTCATTTAATCTATCCATGATTATCTAAACCAGCTTCAAACATATGAAAGTCAGAAATTATGCTTACAAAATTTTCACGGAACAACCAAAATCCTAGTCTCTGGATATCTATATACGTAAAATAAACATAGGAAGGGTAATTATAAACCATACCCTGGCCCAAGCATGCTTACCTACTGAGTTTCCACAGAGGTTCTTCTTTGAGCTTTCTAGCTACAAACAAAACAAAACAAACTCTTGTGCTAATTGCAGCTATTTCTACCAAAGGTTTCCTAGAAAATAACCAACGTATGCAATGTGGGGACTTGACATACTTCTCATTCCGTCGCCTCTCTAACAAAAACTAAAAATAAATAAATATATAAAAGCTACCCAGCTAAATGGCACTTAAATACCTTATGTTTCACCACATTTACGCTAAAATATCTTAAGTTGTAAAAAGTAGCAGTTTGATACCCTAAGTTGCAAAAAAAATAGCACTTTGTATTCTAAATTGTAAAAAGAACTGGCACTTAAATACCCTACTATTTCATCACATTTACACTTAAATGTTCTAAGTTGTAAAAAGTAGCACTTTAATACCCTCAGTTGTAAGAAAGTGGCACTTTAGTACCCAAAGTTGTAAGAAAGTAGCACTTCAATAACTTCTGCAAATTTTCAGAAAATATTCCTAGGAATATTTCCATGACAATTTTGTATAACTTAGGATATTAAAATGCTACAACTTAGGGTATTCAAATGTAGAGGTGGTGAAACAATAGGGGTGTTTAAGTGCCATTTAGCCAAACTACTACTTCACAAATGAGCCACATTGTTCATATAAAGTTTAGTTCTACCATCAGGTTTGTGATACAAGGTGCTAAGTTGAGAATGTATGTCGTACAACTTCGGCACGATAGCCTTCAAGAACAGTTTTTTTTTTTTTTTTTTGCGCGTGCGCGTGCCTAATTTAACTTTTGAATCTCCATCCAAGCATAAGGAACATCGCATAAAGTTAATTTCCATCAAGAAATACTCCTCTCATCTCCCTGCTATCAATATCTCCGTAATCTAGAAGCACTGAGCATGAACAAAGCAAAGATACAATTTCATACTAAATACTAATCTAATTAGCAAAGTTCAAATATCATTAATAAGATTTCAATAAGAAAAATTATAACAAACATCAAATCAACGTTGACCCCAAAAAAAAAACCTAGACGATTCAGCTCCCCTACGAGCAAGTTGAACAGCAGACTACAACAAAAAAGATGATGCCATCATTACTAATTATTTCTCATAAAATCACAGTAAACGAAAATTACCGAACAAATAAAGAAAGAAAACGTACCACGAACTTCTTGGCGAGGATGAGAGGGGTTTCACATGGCCTAGGGCTTCAGGCCGGAGGGGGGGTTTTTAAGGGGCGCGGTAAGTTCACCGCTCCAGGGGCAGGCGGAGGACGGGACTCGCAGGCGGAGTGAGGAGGGCGGTGACCGCACCGCGAGGGAAGAAGAAGAAGAAGAACGAGAATGTGACGGAGTCCAAAGTCCCCGTTTGTTGGACAAAAAGCGAAGAATAGTATGCTGAAAGCGGCGGTTTTTTCCACGGTATGGTAGACTAGATGATGACTTTCTTTTGATATTTATTATTTAGTACCTTCCATCTTTTAGTGTTTTTCCAATTTAGTTCCTCAAACAATTGAAATTGCCACTAGGTCCCCCAATTTTTACAATCGTCTCGAATTAGCCTCTCCCCCCTATCGTCGCGCCGGATTTAATTTGTAATGGTGTTGCCGCTCCTAACTTTGCTTGCCCTGCATATTATTTCGTTAGTGATGATCAGTTTATAAAGAAGAATGATATTTTGAAGAGAGTATTGCTCGTCGCTTATTTTTTATTACAAAATACCAATTATACCTCTTTATGTTTAGGTTACATTAAAACATGTATATGTTTCCTTCAACCTGCTGTAAAATTTGGGGCTTAGCCATTTATTGAGAAAGAGAACACAATTTAGTAAGGTAAAATTGTAACTAACCTTGTCGGGTTAATAACTAAACTAATCAGAGTAAATATATTGAACGAAAAACTGACGGGCTATTTGAGATAACTCATAGGAATTGGAGGAGCTTATAGCAATTTCAATGATTTGAGGGATAAATCTCAAAATATGAAAGTTGTAAGGAACCAATACTGAAAAACTCTTCAAATTTCTCTTCTTTTTTTTTTGACCTGTTCTTTTACACACTCAGGCGGGACCCAAAGGTACGAGGGAGTTATCATTGCGTTTGGTGGTGAAATTTTCGGGTTGAAATAACTGGTGGGGCCCTTCGAAGGATAGAGCGATTAAAACGATGAGAGACCCGTGAAGAGTGGATATCATGGGGACAAATTTTTGAAAGCAACCCTTTTGGGTTTTTATTTGCAAAAAAAGACTGGGTTTGAAAAAAATTATAAAAACCGACCTGTTTTCAGCCCCCTGGCTGAAAACAGGTCGGTTTTTTTAATTTTTTTTGGAAAACTTCACGGGAGTTGAACTCCCGTGAAGTTTTTCTCATAACAAAACTTCACGGGAGTTGAACTCCCGTGAAGTTTGAGAAAAAAATTTTCAAAAACCGACCCAGTTTCAACCAACTGGGTCGGTTTTTATAAATAAGATTGAAATGAGTCGTTTTTTGTAATTAAAAACCCAAAAGGGTCTGTTTTGAAAATTTGTCCGATATCATCGCTTCTGCATTATTTTGTGAGCATGAGAGACGCACGTGAAATGATTACTCGCATAATACTTGGGAGGAGCACTATTATGTTATGCAAATAAATCATTTCACGTGAAATGATTGCTTGCATGATTGGAAATCAAGAGGGTGGTGTTATGCAAATAGTAAATTCGGTGGACTATTGAATGAAAGTGAAAAATTAAAGTTTGCTCTTCACGAAAATTAATTTGGTTTTGTACCCGCTTGGGTTCTGGCAGGGTGTCGATTTTGATTTCTTCTTGTAGATTCCAGGTGTCTTTTAGCCACCTATGCACTTGAAATATCTCTGGGAAAAGCTTTTTTCAGAAATTTATTAAACTAACATGAAGCAAAGTGTGTTTGTATCATGACTCATGAGTGATCAAGAGGAATAAAAAAAGAGTGATAAAATGAGAAGCTAGAAGATCCGAGGCAATCATGCATGTTGGATGCTCGTGTGCTTTTTATTCTAACACTGGTTTCTTTAATTAATCTTTTCATGGTTTAATTGCACTTTGGTAATTTAAAGATTCGCTCATATCTACTTTTGATACCCCAAAGTTTTTCCTTCCAAATTTTCAGAAATTTGAGTTTAAGCCCCCCACATCACATCTATTTATAAGAGTTTAATGAAACAAGTGCATGTACTGAAAATAGAATGTCTCCAGATGTAAGCAAAGTCCCGTGAATAAAAGTAGTCATTTCTACAGGAGAGTATATATGAGAAGAATCTAGTCTCGAAACGAATGATGCTAAAAATACAAAACAAATTTAAGAAATCCATACCGATCAAAAACTTGTCTGATTGTAGTAGATATTAAAGAGCAATCGCATGCGATAAAATCCAATAAAATTTTATTTAGTTGTACATAGATTTTGTTGAGAATAAGTGATTAAAATTGCAAATTCAGATAAAAATAAACATGATTTTAAGAAATTATATTTCACGTTCTTGTCGCGCCTCCAAATTCGTGTTATGAAAGCTCTCAAACAAACATATATTTTCCTTTAAGGGCTTGCTTGGTTCGTTTCCTTTATTTTCCAGAACTCACTTTCATTCACTTTCATCATTTTCCTTCATTTTCATCATTTTTCATCCTTACAAATCTCTCACATCAACCAATAATATTGTGATAACTCATCTCATCTCATCATATTTCTTACTTTTAAAAATAAACTAAACACAAGAAATGTGTCACATCAATCAACTCATCCAACTCACCTCGCCCTATTTTCCTTTACTTTCTATCATCTTTAAAAATTACCCACATCATCCAATAATATGGTGACAACCCATCCCATCTCATTAAAATTTCCCTTCCATCCATTTCCTTCAAAAAAAACAAGGAAATTGATTTTCCTAAGTATGAGTCACATCATCTAATAATATATAATGACAACTCATCTTCTCTCATCTATTTTCTTAGTTTTAAGAATGAACCAAACACAAAAAAAACCTAAATAAGGAAAGCGGAGGAAAACATAAAAAATTACGCATCTCATCCAATAATATGGTGACATCTCATTTTCTCCCCCACTTTCTTTTATAGCTTTAACAAACCAAACATCTGAAAGTAAAAAAAATATCAAAATTCACCTATATCAATTTTCTTTCCCCCATTTTCCCCCACTTTCTGTATTTTTTTTACGAAACAAACAGGCCTAAAAAAAACAAAACAGAAACCCACAACGGGACCCACCCCAAAAAGCCCGACTCGGGTCCGCATTCGGGTATGTGAAATTTTTGAACCCGACATTAGAAGAAATTTAACACGCAGGTTGCATTCGATCTCATAACCTCAGCTCGTGATCCGCCACTCTCCTTCGAGCTCTCCGTGACGATGCCTAGGTTAAATTTCTCAAGCCTCAAGGTTTCTTTGATCCCTTCAATTTTCAACTATTTTCTCCTAATTATCTTTTTCTCGTAATTTTTGCAGATATTATTGCGACTACTGCGACACCTATTTGACTCACGACTCCGTAAGTTTCCCCTCTTTTGGATGCTGTAATTGTTCTTTTTTCAGTTTCTTTAATTCTATTGTTTGGAGTAGGTAGTGATTTGATTTAGGTATTCGAGTCTCAGTTTGTTGGAGTGTTGGGTTCTAGGGTTTTTGACATTTTGCCCTATTATTTACGTGCTGATTCTTGAAGCATATTATTCTCATGCTTATGTGTTTAGATTCATAGCCATGTGCATCGAGACAGCGTATGATATCGAGTGTAAATTTCAAATGCTCGAGTTAAATGATCTCGTGGTTTTAGGTATCTCGTGCATTCGTGAGATGGGGTTATAGAACGGGCGGGATTTTCCTAGCCAACATCCTAGAATCCTTGTTTTTATACTTGTTTTTTTTAGCTCGTACCATCAGCTCATTTCTCTAATGTAATTAAGTGCAAGAGTCCATCCTGAGGTTAATTGTTGCGGATGATGTGCTTGAAAAGTTGAGAACTGTCTGAGCAAAGGGCGTTAGGTTATGAAGAGATGAATGAAATTTAAAGATACGATGAGGGTAATTCAACACGGTAACAAGAAAAAAAAAAACTAATGGCCTACTAGATCGTTGATCTGATGGAATGGAACCAAGTCCTCTCGTAAAAGGTTAAATCTCTCTATTTGTAGACTATGGATAATTCTCTAAAAAGGAACACCTCGTTATATGTAAAGTTTGTGTATCCTAAAAAAGCAGCCTGTTGTTCATTTTATGTCTTAATGATTTGACCTGCTACTTTTTCTACGATGCTTGTGTTGATATCCTATGATTATTACGGTTTCCACTTTCCATTAGTGCAACTTTCTTCATTTCCCTTTCCACTAAAACATAGTCCTTGATATATATGAGTATATATCTCAATGCATAATAAGAAGCATGAAAGGAACACACAAGATGTGTCCAAGAAGTTTTTGGAATTAGGAAGCATACTAAAAAATTGAGAGCACATTTGAAAATTTGTTCATATTCTGTATCATTCATTCTTACCGTTTGAATGAGGAAATGTGGTCTAGTTTTTGATTAATTTTTTTGCCTAGTGTTCGATGTAATTCCTTATAGAAAATTGTCTTGTTATCTTTTTTTAAACTTTCTTCTAAACCTTGTATTAGTCTCGGAGAATTTGAAGATCAGATTCTTGTTGCATGAAGTTCAACTGCATGAATAATAAGATAGGTATGTCTGCTTAGGTTTACGATGAGCCTCTTTCTTGTTCACTAGTCCCTTTTGGCCAGGAGTTCATACCAGTTTAAGGATTGATGTCAGATCGACATAGGGTAATGTAAAGTGACTATAGTCAGGGTCTTCATGGAGCCATACGGCTGAGTACATTTTTAATGGGAGAAGGCATTTATTGATTCCTTTCACTTGTAAGTGTCAAAACTTATGCAACAGGATTCTGCTCAATTGTTAAGAATGACCATGTGCAAACAATAACAGGCTCTTTTATGTTCATTATGACGACATGCTGCTAACTTCCAATTTTATTTCTCCAGCCTTCCGTCAGGAAACAGCACAATGCAGGCTACAAGCATAAGGTCTTTGCTTTGACACATTTCTGTCATCTAATCCTCCCCATCTTCTTAGTTTACTGATCTTTTTTCCCTTCACTGTAGGCAAATGTTCGTACCTACTATCAGCAGTTTGAGGAGCAACAGACTCAGAGTCTAATAGATCAAAAAATCAAGGAGCACCTAGGGCAGGCTGCAGTTCAGTATCAAGTGGGTGCACCTTTTAACCAGTTTCTTCAGGCAAACCCTCAGAGACCTCGTCTTCCAGTCCCTATAATGCCGATGGGCGTACCCGGTCAGATGCCAATGGGCCCTCCGTTTGTTCCGGGAATTAGACCCCCTGTTCTGCCTGTCCCTGGTAGTGCCCAAGGTAGGCTAGTTTTTCTGTGGTCCATTTTGCTTCACTGTGAATTTTTCTTATTTCGATATTATTTCTCCGAGGATAACAGGTGACTCTTGTCTTGTGTGTTTCCTGTTTCTTATGACTGAGTGAGCGAGCTTGACCATGATTTGCATGTTATTCTGAAATTCCGAATAATATTAGTAGAAAATCGTCAATGTTCTGATGTATACTTACATTAATTATATAATAAATGGAGATGGGTATAAATATGTTAATATTTTTTGTATGTGCCAACCCCAAAATTTTGGGATAAATGTTTTGTTGTTGCTGCGCAAGGATAAATGTTTTGTATCAAACATCTCATATATTTGTTATCATTACATGTTTGCTTGAAGCTTACTTGCTGGAGATTTCATATCACCTGTTATTATAAGTGCCAAATTGTGAGAGCTTCCATCAGCAAATTAAAATGTTATATTTTCGTCAGGTTATGGAGCTCCTTCAACCGCTCCACCGTCGATGGGTCCACCAGGTTCAACTTCCATGCCTATGCAGATGAACAATCTTCCTAGGCCACCTATGATGAATCCTCCGGTTCCTGGAGTTACAACTGCACCAAGCTCTAATGGCGCTGCTAATCTTTCTAATCCTATGACATATCAAGCCGGTCCTTCATTTACTGGCCCATCTGCTGCTCCAGCCGGTAACACTAACTCTCAGGAAGGTTTTGCCTACGCTCAGAATTCTGAGACCAATCACTAGAATCAAACTGCCATAAGGTATAATTCTATTGTACGTAGCATTTCTTGCATACTGGTCCAAATTGTTTTCCTTTTTTTTTGCTTATGTAGTTCATCAGATATGTAGCAATGTCCTTGAGCATGCTTGTTATCATTTATTTGAAATCTGTTCCCCAAGGAAGTGCCCAATCAACCGGCGGGGGGGGGGGGGGGGGGGGGGGGGGGGGGGGGGGAAAAGAACAAAAAAACCACCCACACA
>BQKN01065767.1:93375-115391 GCA_022839385.1 Asparagus kiusianus | reverse complement strand
AAAAAAAAAAAAAAACCCGACCTCCCGAAAAAAAAGAGGAAAGAAAGGAAAAAGGAAAAAAAGGCTATAGGATCACCATATTGTAGGTAAAGTGGATAAATTTCTTACTCAAGACTGGAGGATGCAAAAACTTTTATATGTTGGGATGTTGAATAGGACAAGGCATGTGATATGTAGCCAAATTGGCTATATAGATGGTATTAGTTTGACACTAAATTAACTTTAAATTTTATGCTGCATGTAGCATATCAAAGCGGGAATACAGTCGAAGGTATTTGGTGGAGCATAAAAAAAGAGCTTCCACAGAAGATGATAAAAGAAGGAAAGAGGGAGAGAGAAAATCATGTACCTAACTTGTAACAATTTCAATTTTTTGGATTTAAAAGTTGAAAATACATAAAAAGGTTAATGCTTTATGTCGATTATTTGTACTTAATTAAAAGAACTCTTAATTAAAATTTAACATGTAGATAAATCTATTTGAGCAACAATTCCTTCACTTCTAATCTGAATTTTTTTGAAACTGCCGAAATGCTGAACTGCTGGTACCGGGTCCGATGCAAGATTTTCCCTTGTGTTTCTGGACAAAGTAGTCAAATTTTGCTCTTCTAAAATTCATTTAGTATTTTTTTAATCATCTGCTCATTTAGCTGGATAAATGACATGCTCATTTTGCAGCGACTGAAGATCAGACTTTAGGGGACTTTTTATTTGTCATGGAATTGATGGAACTAGGGCCATATTGTATTCTCTTGCATCGGTGTACGAATCAGCTGATCAACGTCTTGAACTATAAGCTGAGCATGAAACCTTCAGGCAAACTAGTACCGACTTGTAAGCTGGCAGCGTGATATCAGAGTGAGCATTGAATGTGTGGCTTGTGAAATTCAGTATACTTTTTGTATTGTAAGTTTCTTCCGGTGTGGTGCTGGGATAGTATAGTTATAAGATGTAGTTTTGGTATTATCTGACTATATAGATTGATCTGTTTTACCTTGACTCTGGAACCGGCTTCTTTAAGTTACCTACTTTCTTCTTTCTCTGTATCGTGTTTCAGTGGCTTCAGCTGTAAACTTGAATCCTGCTTGTTACGTGTAGTAAGCAAGTCTCGTAAGAAATTCTTTCTAGGCAATTACAGTTTTCAACTTATATTTGGTTACATCTAGAATTTGGGTATATGAGCGTGGCAATTTTGATACAAGAGACGGAAATAATGATCGAATCTGAGGCATTTGGCAGGAAACCTGTGGCTATACTCTTGACCATCCTGATCGAGTTCTCGCTGCACTCAATGTTATTTGGTCACTAGAACTGCAAGGAGTGAGAATTCTGTCGATTTACCACCTTGAATCCAGGATCCCAACACAGAGATGATGTCTCATTTAGCTCATCTGTCGCACACATGCTGCATATAATCATCGTTCTTTCTTCAGGTTACAGAAATGCGGTTTGAACGTGGCTATCCATAAGAGTAAAAATACAAAACATAGTTTCAACTAGAAGGTCAAACTCGAGGTCATACAGTTAGTGAGAACCATGTTTGAGGACCAAAGGTTGTATATATAATTGAAAAATACATGCCGCGATAAAGTTAGAACCAAGAATGCTTCATAATTGAATAGAGAATTCTGAAATCAAGCCTCCATACACTTTATTGACAGGAAAAATAGTTACGAAATGCGTTGTCACAGAGATGGAATGAATTTTGACAAGTTGAATTGTTGAAAAAAAATTATGATCAGATTATAGCATGTGATGCATTACAACGGATTCAATATAGTATCAAGGTCCGTTCAAGGAACTGGCTTTTTTCGTCTTGCTGGATTCAATCTTCCAATGACTCCACCCTGCATCTAATTTTCTTTTCCAACTCCAGAAATCCTTTATGATTGGAAGAAAAATATAGTTGAATAGAGAAAATTCATGACTTCATGCAGCATCCTCTTCAACTTACGAACGAGCGAAAATTTGAGATCTTTCATTTGAGAAATCAATGCTGCCATCTCTGAATAGCATTGACTGTTAGATGAATTTCCTTCATAGTATAGAACACAGATTCTTCTTAGATGCATGAATAAGAAAATAAAAGCTTACCAACAAGTGCCCTCAACTGGAGGTAGCTCAGTCTTGTATAGACTCGAGAAAAAACATGTTCAATTGTTAAACCTAGATGGACAAAGTCGGCAATTAGAAACACCACAACATCCCCATAAATGTGAGACATCCTCATCTACTAAACTTCTCGAGATTTATTATCTCAATTCCGAGAAACCGTTATAGATCCAATTTTTATTTAATATGCTTTGTTTTCAAATTTAAGGTTATTTAAGTACAAAAATACTGGGCTCTAAAAACAAAATAGAGTTAAGAAACCTGAGGATCAGATCACCTGAACATTATGAACGTGTTCTATACTAGTTTTTCTTATTTGAAACCAGATTTCCATAAAAACTCACCAGGTTTGACATCAGGCCCTGTTGCAAGACCATATACCGCATATTTTGCATAGGTGAGAAGACGTAAGCTCCGTGGTGCACCCAGCTTGCTCACTATAGACCTCAATAAACCACTGAAATGAAATTATGTTAGAAGGATTCCAGTTAGCAAATTTTTTACACACATTTAAGTACAGATGAAGGAATATTGGCCCTACTCTGTCCGTAGTATGGAAAGGAAGTCAGGTGGCAAAGATTCCATGAATGAGGAAATATCATCCATCCTCAAAGACCGCAATTCCTGTTTTAAATGTTTCTTCTCTTCAATAGACATTTGTGTTCCAAGAGTAGATTTGCTGGCAAGGAATGGATAGGAATTTTAAGAACTACAGAATCAAATATTTTTATATGGTGTTTGTAGTACATGCCTTAATTTAAAAAAGATCACGGAAATGCAGTGAATTATTTGTGCAACACGCAAAGTAACTAGAAGCAAGGTTTATAAATGACCAACCTACTATAGACTGTTTGTGCACAATAGCATATTCATATTAGCAAACTGATATAGAGGCAATATAGAAATTCAGCAATTGTAGATCCAATTCAGTATGTGTTCACAGCATGAGTTGCAATAAGTAATCCAAATACACCACAAGAAAAATCAACTCTTTAGCAAATTATGTACTAACATGAATCTTCTGTTTTATAATTATCTAACAATACTCAACTTTACCTGGGTAAATAAATTCTTTTGAAATGATAAGTTCTTCAAAGGCTTTTCACCTCATGCTATTTGTTTAATCACAGTTTGCACTTGTTAGATCTAGCTTTTACCAGTTGGATGGACGGTCCCAATAAGTACCGGCAAGGTTTTAAATATCGGATATCGGGGAAATATCGGATAGCCAAAATTCATATCGGATTGCGGATATCGGGGAAATATCGGGGATATGTGGTAAATATCGGAATGCCATAATGAATGTTTGCATACATAGTATAATGCATTAAAATGTAATCTCAACATACATAATAAAAATTTAAGCATACAAAATATGATTAATATATATTTAGGATCACTAATCAACCTTCTAAAACAAACAAAAGTGCAAAGCAACGTTGCAACATTCGATCTGCTTTTTTAGGGCAAAATGTCATTTGATATAATGAGGAAATCTTGATATCTCGCCCAAAAATTCTAAACACGGTATATTATTTTGCAACAAGCTATATAAAAAGATATATTGGTCCACATATCGGCTAATATATCGGCTATAGGGGATTTATCACTCAAAATAGCCAAAAGCGGTAAATGATATTTAAAGACCATATCGGTTGCGGCAAGCCCTGTAAAAGGATATATCGGGGGATATATCGGACCATGTCGGGGATATTTAAAACAATGAGTACCGGTATACATCAACAAATTCAACTCTCATTGTGGTACTTAGTTCATACTTGATATAGATACAGCTCCTTGATAGAAGAATAGCACATCAAAACACTTTAATATTGAAAGAGATGCATTTAGATGGCTTTAAACAAGCTATTCAGCTGGACAGTAAAACAACAGGACAACAGTACTAGAGAGATGCAGCTTCTCTCTGAATGGAAAACATGGCATAGAAATATGTGCCGACATTCCAAATTTAAAAGTTGTCAAAATAAAGGCTTTGCTTTCGGTGCTGTCATATGAACATAAATCCATAACTTCAGCATATGTAAAAATGTAAACCAAAATTTACCTGTCTATAGTCCTTCCAGTAAAAATGACAGGAAAGTATTTTGAATATTTGCCAACTCCAAATTGTTCACCTAGATGCTGAATCTTCTGCGAATCCAAAAGGATCAGGGCCTTCCATAGCTGACAGTAGTCCAACCTGAACCTTTCATCCAACTCTCTATACAGACCATGATCTAAAAGAACTGTATATTTGAAGAATGCATAACGAAATTATATCAACTGGAATGTGCAATAAGATATAGAGATGAAAGAAGCAGTATACAAATGTAGACATGTTTAGCTTAAAACAAATGTTAAAATACATACCGAGAGAAAATCCTCTACTGCCTTCTTTACAAACCAATATATTACCAGGATGGGGATCTCCATGCAGAAAACCATGCACAAAAATCATTTCCGCAAATGCTTCCATTAATGCCTTAGCTACCTGCAATTTCTATAATCCATAAATTATACAAACACTAAAGGATTATAATAATGGGAAATACTAATATAATAAAATACCTGTTTGCATACACAGATATTTTCCATCCTTCGAAATCACTAAATGGGAAGGAGACATGAAAATAACAATATTTTGGGTCATTTTACATCTTTCTACCTATTTATCTCCTTGCATAATGCAAGTACCCAAAACAAGTATGCATTGTGCTACTTGTTACCCTATTTACAAAACCAAATTACTATAGCATCATGCGTAGTTTTTTTTCCTTCTTTTCTTTTTGGATAAATTTAAAAAAGGCCTTCCTGAAATAATCACTAGAATCATAAAACTTGTTGTGTTTAGTTAATGATTAATAAAACCCTAAAAGTTACATTATTAACAGAGGGACCTTTGCTTGCTACTTATTTTTTGTTATGATGAGAATTTAGGGGATGTTTTAATTTAAATCTAAAGAAAATTCTCATTTTATCTCCCTCTTCAACATATCCTCCACCTCCTCCTTCTCATAGTAAAAAAGCACTAGAGAGAATGAGAACCCATTTCAATAACCTATAATTCAACATCCTACTTGATTTTAAAATTCATCGTGATGGAATAACCTATATTACAGAATCAATTATAAAGAAAGAAATTTTCTGGTTACCATAATGCTTCTATAACCTAAGATATATTGGTCATTTTGATCAAGTTCGTTGACCACCTTACCAGATGGTTATTGGTCATTTTGAACACTAAGAAAATTACTGATAACTATAAGAAGAGTATGTCATCAACAAAAAAGAAATGCTTTCCTTCTGAGATTAATCACTAAAATGTAAATTACAGTAAATGCTTATGCATTTTTAAAAAAAAGAAAAAGAAAAATCAAAATTTGACAATTAGGCTACTCAGCAATTTGAGTGTGTGATTAGGGGGACACCATAGTTTGGAATAAAAAGATAGCCAAGATCCTTTCCTTTTATTATATATAATAAGCTACTTATCGCAATAGTTTATGCATGATACTGAAACCAACCTTTGTCAGGCACAAAGAGAATCTCAATTGTAACAATAACATTAGCATGTATTTCAAATTTGCATCGTGTACTATAAATTGCACTTAGCAACACAAACGGATTTCTGATTTCGAAAACAAACCTTCATGGGATTTATACCTGACTCCTTGAGAAAATCCAAGTCATCAACCTACAGAATTGTTCAATCCTTGTCAAAAACAAAAGATGATTGTTAAATTCTCATAGATACAAGCTAAGATTAGCACTTAAAACTGAAACAATCAGAAGTTTACATCTATACTGCAGGTCCACAGCACCTTCTGTGAATATAGTTCCAGTAACAAAACAAACATATTCCATATTTTTGCTAATCACTTAGGGAACACGGTTTGCTCCTGATATAAACTTAACTAATCACAAAACTCTTTTTCTGTTAACTTATGTGTGTTACCGTGCTACAATGTTCAATAGGTTTATGAAGGAAATAAACTACTTTAAAAAAAAACTTGATTCATCTATTCAAGGGGGCATAAGATTTTCACCAGTTTCTTCTTGCAAATTCTTATCATCAAAGCTGTAGTCCAAAACAATTATCGGAAACAGCCAGATAAAATCAAAATGAAACATCCCAAAACAAATTCATTGCAATTATGATTCAGTTGCCCCTCCTCTTCCTCTCTAAACTCAACAATCTTGATAGATTGAGCATGATTTTTTGGTGAATAGGTGATGCGGCTGTAGGTTAGTGGGCCAGATAAAAAAGAGAATGAGGAGGTTCCTTACTACAATGTTTATGTCATGCACCTTAATATTATGTGTGTATGTGGTTTATATAGTTGAGTTTACTGTTTTTGGAGCATGTCATTTGTGATAATGATCCTAAACCATGCTCCCTAAGTGATTTACACAAATATATATCGACACATAACTTACCAGCAAAAGACTTATTTGACTAGTACGTTTATATCAGGCATAAATCTGCTAGACAAAGTACCGTGCATATATGCATAGATATCCAAGTCCTAGTTTTCTGAAAGCAACACATTCTTTACAACAGAAGGTCGTACAACTGTAGCATAAATTACAAGAAAAAGTTGGTACTTTATCATAGAACATTTTGCCCACAATAACAAGATATGAAAACAAGCTAAGATTGTTCTCCTTCTTATATGCCATCTCCTCTGGTCACGATTCTCATTTCTATAGTTCTTACTTCTTAAATTTGTTCAAATCAGCCGTGCAATTAAGGAAATCTACTTTCAGATATTAGCATCCAAAACTAGCTTAAATTAGTCAGATTGTCTGACAACCACTTTCAGACTAGCATACGAGACACTTGTCCACAAATCACTCCATCTTCACTCAGTGACCTGGACACCGAAGGTTGGAAAAATGAAGAGGTGTGGCTAAAGGGATATCTGCTATAGATTTGCAATGTACAATCCTGAGAGAGTAATGAAGCACCATTATATAGTCTTCAATATTTAGTAATCAAAACAAGGGTTAGGATAAACAAAGGAATATATATATATATAAGCTACAGGATAGATTGCAAGTATGAACTTCAGTTTGATAATAAATAAGACATGGGAAGCTTGTCTGGTAGACTGGTACAACAGAACCTAGCATCAAATGACTACTTCAAAAAATAAAAACCAGATGGCAATACATAAGCCATATAATACCTTGTGTCCACTACAAAATTGCATGGTCAGAACCTGGCTTGTTGTTAGGTCCTGCAAGGCGTGAACCGGTAGTCAGATTTTACCATGCTAAAGCATGGGGGGAAAATAACTCATGTGGTCTGACTACTATTTTGAGCTTCAAAACATAAAGCTAGAAGTTTTAACTTTTATACTACTAGTTTTGTGTTATTTTCCAAAACTTCATACCCAAAATACATGGGGAATTCTGATAACATTATTCCTTTTGAAGTTTCTGGCAGCTCTCTCGGAATTCTTCGCCTCCTGAATAAAATCTTTACAACAACTGAATTGAGTTAATATTACTTTGTTTTTTGAATCTATAAGAAGATTTGAAATAACTTGCATATTTAAAAAATTAATGCCCTATAAGAAATCAGCGGACTTTGGTTAATGGAAAAGGACAATCAATTCAGAAAAACAGATCTGACATATATTAAAAAGAACTTTAGATGCAATTAAGTAACTGAGCAAAAGTTGCAGCATTAACTTTGAGTGAGTGAGTTTGTGTCTGTGCACGCGCGTGCGGCAGGTGCGGTCATGGGCGGATGCGAGCATGCATGGCAGGCGGGCATGCGTGCATGTGTATGTATATATATGTATGTAACTATGTATGCATGCCATTCTTCATCATGATTCACAAGAAACTGAAGAATTTTAAAAAATTCTTCATGGATCTAGTATTTATTTGCTTACATACAGCTGCGGAAATCAACATTGACCTAGTTTCAATACATGAGAGGGAGAACACCTAGAAAAGTGTTCTAGGATGTAGAAGCTGGCAATAACCGAATAACTCAGATTAGACCTTGTCGACAACTGTTTTTCACAAGTTAGAATATAATCCAAGCTCAACACTAAACCCCTAAGAACTCAACCGTTCCCTTTTAGATACCTATGACAACTTGGATAAAGGCAGCCTAAAAAATTAGAAATTTTGGGCAACCTATTGCATTTTCCTGATTCAGTGTTTTAGAAGAAAGACTTGGAACTAAACTGGACAAAATATCTAGTGAAGACTTGATTCGGACTTTTTAAAGGTCTTAAATTTTGGGACTCTTCTAATATCCATAGTTGAATGTTAAAACTTTAAATAAATAGTGGAACTAGACTCGAAATACATACAGGAATTAGAGACGAAACTAAGTTTGAATTTTCAGGAAAAAAAGGCAAGTGAAGATTACAAATCAACAGAAACTAAAATGTTAAAATTAAAGCGCACAACATTCGAAACACAAGAAACTCAAATTTACATGTATAAACACAACGGCTTTCAGTATACTTTTCAAAGAGATGAGCTTACTTAATTTCCTGCAGGTAGAACAATAACAGAGGCACAGACTTACAAGAAAACCTGAGTTTGTAATTCATTATAAACTATGATACACCAAACAAATGGATTTTCAATAAATCATACTTTATAAAAAAGTTTTCAAACTAATAACTACATTTCTAATCACGATAATCTAAAAAAGAGATTTAAAAAATCACAAATAAGGAGCTCATATTATTAACATGCTAAATATTAAGAGAAGTTACATAGCAATCTTCAATCTAAAATGAGCAAGCATGGAAAACAGATGCAAACACACTGCAGATTACATTCTCCGATCACTTCTTAAAATCTTTCAAACCAGGAAATAAAGTGTTCCAAGTAAAAAGCATTCTTATTACACAACATACCAAGCTCCATAGACATGGCTCTCTCAAATTGTGAAACTACACGCTGAAACCTGTAATCGGGAAAAATCTGTAAAATAAAAAGGCCTTTTAAGGTAAAATTAAGGATAAGAGAAGTTCACGTTCCACAGAGAAAAGATGCTTGTAAATTATAAAGAAAAGATGCTTCATTGATTAAAAAAATAGGCCTTCTAAGGTAAAATTAAGGATTAAGAGAAGTTCAAATTGACTATAAAGAAGAGATACTTCGTAGATTATAACATACGATAAGATAACAGGCTGCATCCCCAGCAAGTATCATTAATGTAATCCATACAAATTTAACTACTTTAGTATTTTTAGTTGCATCACTACAAAACAGTTCAGGCTACAAGGACACTAATTACATATGTGAGGCCTCAAGACTCGACAGCACATACAAGCACACGTTTAGGAAATGCACACAGGTCCCAAAGAACATGCACATGTCCTTAAGCATGATGTAGTTACTCTCACAAAAGCAAATGTTCACGATTAAGGCTCTAGTGATAGTGAGTCAAAGGATGGGAAATGAAAAGGCAATTTTGTTCTTGTATAATAAATAATATCTTCCTTTTTCTTATTCTTTGTATCTATTAATGCAAAACAAAACGTTTAGACCGATTGGAATTCCTATTAGAAATTAATTAGAGGAACAAATAGAACTGATTACTAACACATGCAATAAGCTTGACAAAAATTATAGTTGAAGAATCATAATAAAGTAGGTGATTATTGGTCTTTGCCTTCTCATGGCAAAATGAACCTGATTCCCTACTGTGGGAGCACACACTGTCCTTTTTCTTCTAACTGTTACAGTAGACTTAAATCGAATTTATGGTGACAGAGCACTAACATGGGTCAAAAAGGTGAAAACAGAGCGTGCCTTGTTGGTCCTACCATTTAGTCAAGACTAAGAAGGCTTGCAGTGGCAACGCTAAAAAGTAACCTTGAATAGGACATAACATACATAAAAGAGAGAGAGCAATAACCTTGTAGATTGTAAGTATTTGTATATAGATCTATAAGATTGACTAAAGAATATAGACAAGCAAAACATCCACCAACTTGGGTGACATGATCCCAGCACAAATATCATCATGGCAGTACCATGTACTGTAGCCATCGTGTTAGCCATATATATGTCAGAAAAGAGTGTTTACGATGATAAAAAAACCAAGTTTTTCATACCCATGAAACTGCTTTTGAGAGGACATCCATAGTTGTAACATCTATTCTCATCCGCTGCTCTAAATCAGGGTATTGTACCTAGATAAACATAAACCACTTGTTCAAATATACTGTCAAATCATTAGGTTTCAAATGCTACTTGTGTTTTTCTGAAAAGAATTCAGGTAGGCAAATTTATAACATATGTCAACAAATTATAATACGAATTGTAGATAAATATAAGGAAGAAAGTCAATCCATCTGCTAATAATGCAGGATGTATCTGAAAAATTGACAAACAAAGGGAAAATAAAATAAAATAAATTTTAAGCCTATAGTCAGTTGACAAATAATACTTACCTTAACTGCTACTTCTTGGTTATCCTTTAAAAATGCATGATGTACTTGAGCAATTGATGCAGCAGCAATTGGTTGTTCATCAAATGACAAAAACCTGAGGCATAATAAAAAATTAGAAGCAGAACCATCTAACTATATGAAACTTCCCTATGCCTCCAGAGATCATCCGAAGAAGGCTGCCCAACAGTGACAAAAGGAATAAATGACAGCTTTCTTTTCCCTTCTAAAAGGTTACTTATAAAACTGTACAATCAGAGTCCTGGTGGTGGTGTGCTAAATCACTATGAAATAGCTATAGAAACTGAAGAACAAACTCGTGCTTTAGCAAATTTGCAGATGTCTTTAAGTTTAACAAGTTCAAAATTAACTTTAAAGTGATTTCTGAGACGGAAATTCTTCAAATTGGAGTATAAGACCAAACTTACCCTTCACAACACATTGCACATGTCACACGATACAACACAAATGTCACCGTGCCACAATTGCTTTCAGTTGGAAATTTCCATTTCCACAGAGTAAATCTAAATCAAGAAACAAAACAAAAGAAGAGCATCTTTCCTAAAACGACAGGAAAGTTTCCTAGTGACAGTAAATGCAAATTGGTATTTCATGATAGCTTGACATCTACAAGAAACTAAACAAGAAAATATATAGGATGAGTAAAAGTAGTCCTGGACAGTTTCCTCCAAAAAAAAAAAGGTAGCATGGCATAGTAATACATACACAAGGCAGTACTAAATTACAAAGAAGTGTATTGATTTCAAGGAACTGTTTAACAAGTGAATGATGGAACCTTCAAAAAAATAAAAATAAAATAAAAATAAAAATAAGCCAAAGTTCAAATTTCGTTTGTTGTATAATGTAAAATTGGCAACAAAAACTGACAGCAACTGTATCTCGAAATTATGCAAAGTACAGAAATATGGGGGAAAAAGGGATTAGATAGAATGATCAGGTATAAAAAGCTTACACTTCAGTGAGGTCTTTGCCCAAATTGCTGCTGATAACTTCTTTAATATCTTTAAAACTACAAGGAATTGCCTAAGAAAAGACGTCACTAACATTAGGACTTATAGTACATGAAATAGACAGTCTTTTTAAACATGAACAGGTAATGCATAAATCACAAACCTGATCTTGCAAACATGAAAGAGTTGAAGTGTACTCCTTAGGAACTTGTCTCAAAGATGACATAAATTGACCAGCTTTAACATAAAATCCTTTATTTGCTTCACACAACTTGAGTAGCTTTTTGGCTGAGCGGAGATGAACCTATAAAATACAAATATAAATTATGTTTTAGAAATACACTCGTCATGTCTATGACTGTGTTTTGTTAGGCTTGACCAACTTGCTACCATATTTGGATTGATGAAATGACGGTATTTTCAGCTCAAGGAGTCGGACTAAATAAAATATTAGCAAGGGTGCATCACGTCTCATAGAGCTATGTCTTGATCAGCTGCAGCTGCATAGACGCATAAAAGCAGAAGGCCCTATGCAAATTTCTAACTAGTTCTCGTCCCTCCATCCTCATAATACTAGTTATGTTTGCTCTCAATATATCTCAAGCTCTGGCCTTTTTCCTTAAAGAAAACTTAGGTTATCTATATCAATTTGGATCCCCTCCATTACAAAAAAGTAGTGGAGAGATCACTACTTCAATCTCAATCATTAAATATATAGTGGGTGGTTGTAGTACATTTTAAGTCTAACGCTCACTATACTCCAGTGTATTGCACTCAAAGAAAAAAATCATAACCACCTAGTGCGTAATCAATGGTTGTGATTAAGTAGTGGTCCCTCCACTACTTTTTTTTTTCTAGTGGAGAGGATCTGAATCCTGTCTATATTGGCAAATGAGTGAAAGAATTGATACCTTATTTAACACATTACCTTGATAACAGTTACGAAGTGAATTTATGCTGCTTGTTCCTCATTTAAACCCAAATATAATGTTTTTACGGTGCATATATTTCTAGCTACAGTAGAACTGAACGACGTCGCATCGAAAATTTCAAATTTTCAAATAGTTAAATACGCTGAAGTTCTCGAATACCTCGGATAACTTGCTCCTGTAGCTGTTGGATTGAGGCGGCAAGCTCCGAAGCGAGTACTTGTAATCAACCACAATAAAACTTATCTAAAACAAACAGTGATCATCATCAGACCCAAAACCTAAACAAAATTAAAAAGCAACAGAGAGAGCACGCGAGTGATCTCACTGTATAGATCGCGCGAGAGGATCGGACGACGCCGTCGACGGCGGAGGACAAAGATCGGTCGCCAGAGACGAGGTTAGGGTTCAGTTGCCAGGCCAGGCCGCCGGCGACGGCGATCCCCGCAGCGAGACGGAGCTTGGCGCGAAATTTCATGGCGAGAGAGAGAGAGAGAGTGGCGAGGGGAGGAAAGAGAAAAGGGCTTCTTTTCGTCAGGACCAACAAGGCGATTGAACGAGGGGACTGGGTTTTGCGATGCGATGCTGTTGGCGTGGGCTAATGGCTGGACGAATTTTCAAAACCACCCTATTTTCACATTTAATCCCAAAAAAGACTCATTTTAAAGTTAATCGTAAAAACCGACTTGGTTGGCGCTGAAACAAGGTCGGTTTTTGAAAAATTTTCTCCGACACTTCACGGGAGTTGAACTTCCGTGAAGTTTATAGTTCAAAAAAAAAAATTGAATTATAAACTTCACGAGAGTTGAACTCCCGTGAAGTTTAGCAGATTTGCTAAACTTCACGGGAGTTCAACTTCCGTGAAGTTTCGGAAGCTTTTTCAAAAAAACCGACCTGGTTTCAACGCCAAGGCTGAAACCAGGTCGGTTTTTGCAATTAACTTCAAAATGGGTCTTTTTTGGGATTAATTATGGAAATAGGGTGGTTTTGAAAATTCGTCCGCTAATGGTTTCGTCACAGCCCAAAAGGCCTATTTTTAGCAGAGGAAATGGACTTTTGGGTCCGCGGTATTCGATGCTCCAGCACTCAGCAGAGTGGACTCCCTTTTTTATGGTAGAAAAATTAGAAATCACCCCATATTAGACAGAGTTAGTAGTTTCGTGTTTTTTTATGGAGTATTTCATAAATCATATTTGTAGTGGCTGAAAATAGCTGATTTTGTTAATCAAAAGCATTTAATCGATTTAACTAATTATATTTTCAAAATAGTCTGTTTTAAAATTTCTCCTTTTCTATGGGAACTTTTCGGGCAAATGGACGGGGAAGAAAATGTACTCCCGGTAGATGCTAAATGAATAACAAAATTTTAGATTAGAAAAATAGAAATGGAAGAATGAAAGTAGAATATGTGAAATGTAAGTTCAATAAAACTGTGGAAGGGTTGACGGAGTTGTCAGAGCATTTATTCAATTCTTATCATAATTTAAATTTTTTTTGCAAATAGTAAGGTCCGTTGTCATTGGAACGGAACTATTCAGGTCCATGAATGTCTAACAGTAAAATGAGAGCGAGAAAGAGTTCTTCCTTAGAGAAAAAGGATATTATATGATTGCAGAAAATTTCTAAATTTAAAGAATATTGACCTTTTTGGGAAAAGAGTAGGGGTTTTTGCATATATACCGCTCAAATCTACCATATTTACAAAATGACCCTTCAAATCTTAGTATTTATAAAATCACCCTCCAATTCTTTGATATTTTCTACCCTTCTCACCTAACAATTTTAATTTTTAAACAAGAAACGGTTGCAATCCTAATGGAAATTTTGATATTGCCTTGTTTAAAAAACCGATATTCTTAAGTTGGAGAGGTAGAAAGTCCCAATATGCTAATTTTGAAAGGTAAAGTTGCAAATATCAACATTTTAGGGATAAGTTTGCAAATATGGAAGATATGAGGGGTATATATGCAAAACTCCAAAAGAATATTGACTTTCTATTAATAGCTTTTGACAGCCAAGATGGACTCTACTTTATTGTTTTAATTCGTGGTAACTTTTGTAAAGCAACCAACCTCAATCTGACTTTTTGTCGATTTCTAATTGTTCTATCCTAAAAGGAGAAATCACGTGGAATAATATTTATTGAATTTACCTTGTCAAAATAATATTTTGCTAAATATTCAATGTATATTGTAGTCCACCTTGTTCATCCTTTTCTTTCATGGACAGCACTAACATTTCTTTTATTTGAACTTCACTAATACAAATTAGGGTCCATTGCGGATAGACCATGTGCTATCGCCCAGTTGTGGATAGATCCATCCATAGTTTTGGTGTTGTAGATGGTCCCTGTGGATGAATTTTCTTAACTCTTTTACCCTCACATGAATAAAACTATTTTGACAAATAGACCAACTGGATAAAAGAGGCAAAAAAATAAACTCTACTTTGAGGACCAATCTGCGACAGTTGAAGTACAACGGTTCTATCCGCAATTGCCCACTAGTCCTTTTTCCTTGCTTAAATGTTGTGATCGATAGGAGGGTCAACCCTTAATTTATAGCTGCCATCTCTATAGATGATGATGATGATTCAACAACTTTCTCTCCTATACTTTATGTGTGTAATGAATGCATTGTGGTCAACATGTTATGAGTTTGTTCATATCCTCTTTATATGGCCAGTATTTTTAGCTCGTGCTAAGTAGAGGTGAGCATGGTTCGTCCAAACCAAAAAATCCGACCGAACCGAACCGAAATTAACAGTTCGGTTCGGTTTTATGAGTAGGATTGTTCGGGTCGGTTTGAAAACTTTTCAACCCAAACTGACCTGAACCGACCGAATGCCCCATGGTCCAAAATATACATGTTCCGAATCCCACACAAACCCGACCCGTCCCCAAAGACTCAAAGTCTCAAACCCTAAAGTAAACTCTCATTCCCACTTTCTCAGCCGCCGCTCCTCAGTTCCTCTCTCTCACTCTCTCTCTCACTGCTCAGTTCCGCCTCTCTCACTACCTCTTCCTCACTTCCTCAGTCCTCTTTCCCACTTTCTCTCACTCCTCAGCCGCCAACCGCTCGGCACTCCGTCGCGCTCCGCGGTCTTCATGGCCGAGTCCGAAACATCTTCTCAGGCTCAGGATCTATCTCCGGCTTTGTGGGGGACACCCGCACCCGTCGCCGTCATCGAGGCCGAGGTATAACTGAAAATTATTCTTCTACATCTTAGTAATCTCACGTGATCTCTTGGTTCCATAGCCTTATAGGCTTTTTCTTGTGAAGAAATTCATCTTGGTGTTAAATTCTTTATTTCATTGTCGAAGTATAAATTCTTTGGCCCTCTCTGGTTATCGTAGGAAATAGGAGAATGGGCTCATAGGAATGAAACTTTTGAACACAAATTTTGTGCTTGAGAAATGCTTATGTTTTGTTTGAATGGACATGAGTTCATTCCTTGTAACTATTAGGAGTCTTAGGACCTGAATCATTATGGGTTGAAAACAATATCAATGTTTAATGCTTCATAATCTCCTACTTTGTTGATATCTTTTTTTCTTCAACACAGTATGTTGTTTGATAACAAGTTTGATGAAGTTAGAACCGAACAAACCGAACCGAACCGACTTGCAATGGTTCGGTTCGGTTTTGAATTATAGGCGGTTCGGTTCGGTTGTTCAAAATTTGGTAAAAACTGAATCGAACCGACCGTTTGCACACCCCTAGTGCTAAGCACATTCATACCTCCTTGATTCAATATCTGCAACACACTTTAAGAATTTTAAAAATACATATTCATCAAAAATACATTAAGGATGCTATTAAAAATATTTTATGATATTCAAATTTCTTATAAAAAGCACACTTTATCATACTTTTCTCTTTGGTTGAAATGAATAAAAATGGACAAAAATCGTGGGTTATAACACATGAAAATAAAAAATTTGCCTCCAAAAAATTATTTTTAAATAGGTCAAATGACTAAAAATGGCCTAACATTATAGGTTATAGTTCACAAAATCCTGAATTTTGAAATCTGCAAAATTATTTACCAATGGGTCCAAACAAATAAAATTGTAAAAAAATCATGGCTGCTCATGAAATCTTAAATGTTGGACTTTGTGAGATTATTTGCAAAATGACTTGAAATGACTAAATATGGCAAAAAAAAACCATGGGTTATAGCTCACAAAATTGTCAATTTTGGACTCCATGAAATTACTTGTTATTTGGTCGAAATGAATATAAGTGGTAACAAATTATTTGTTATAGCTCAGGAACTGGTAATTTTTTGCCTTTGTAAAATTTAGTCATTTGGTTTGAAATGAATGAAAATTAAAAAAATCACAGGTTATATCTTATAAAATTATGAATTTTGGCTTTAGCAAAAATATTTGTCAATGGCTCGAAACAATAAAACATGACAAACAATGATGGGTTATGGACCTCCATAAAGATGAATGGTTGTTAAAGAAGTACACGTGTCAAAAAATGAGATGAAGAAAAATGCTGACATGTCAAGCTCTAAAGAGGTTAAAGTCAAATGCTGACATGTTCTCGGAATTAATATTTATGAATGAATTTTTGAAAAATTTAGCAACCATACCTAAAGTCATAAAATTGATCTTCTGGCTCAACAGTAAATTTCTACTTTATTTGCTTCCTATGTTGTTTCTATGAGACTGGTTCGATCACTCAATTTCCGCGTGTTGGGGAGTAACCAGATCTTTTGCTTTGATAATATGAAATCAATGAAAACTTAAAAAAATAGACTTTTTTTTCCTTTTTTGGGGGAAAAGGTTGGATATTAATACCAAACTTCCTATGTAATTCCAGATTATTGTTTCATTGAGTGTCTGATGTAGAACTATTACCCTTAAATGATCCTCATCAGTACATTCACAAATTTGTCAATATAGTGCGATCATCCACGAACAATGTCCTCTATGCATCTATGACTACGGTGAATGACCATAAGGTCCTCTCTTCACCTTCATGAACGCTCATTAGAGAAGATCGTTTTCCTTGCTTTAAAAATCATAGTTCTATTGATGATCACTTTTTTGGACACAAGCTTGAATCCTTTTGTACATAGTTTTTTTTTGGTTCTGATATATATATATATATATAGAGATTAATAGATATCATATGTTATATAAGGGGACTCTATCATATACAATGATGTGGCACAATCTCCATCAAGTTAATAAAATAGGAGAGAGAATGCATCATAACCACACTTAGTGAAGATTGTGTCATGTCATTGTATATGAGGGAATCTTCTCATATGACATATGATACTCATTAATCACACACACAGACACACACCCCAATAGGGATGTTCCTTGTTTTTAGCCTAAAAAACCTCAACAGCGTATTCTCAAATTTGTGAGTATAGTTCGCTCATCCACAAAAAATCATAAGTATTCTAATAAGCAATTTGGGAACAGCGTCCATCAATTGCTGTAGGCTCAACACAACTCGACAACTATGGAGAGCAGAACATGGCTATCAAAACTAGATGCAAGATCCTTTTGTTATAAGATATTCTTATATACTATTTTATACAATAAGGCCCTATTTGGTTTGACTGAAAATGATGGAAAAAAAAGAAAAAGAAAAAGAAAATAGATTTGTATTGTTTGGTTTGATGGAAAGATAAAAAGGAAATGAAAATAAGAATCAAAGAAAAAAATAAGGCTCTGAATTTTTCTTCTCAGCTTCTTCCTCCGAAGGTAATGAAAGTTAAGGAAAATTTTGTCGGGGCCGGCCGATAGGGGTGGTAAACGATCGAATCGAATCGAATTGAATGCTAAGGTGTTCGTATTTGTATTTGTTTAAAATTATCGAATTCGAATGTGGACTCTAATATTCACATATCTAGTTTTTCGAATTCGAACTCGAATACTTGGTATTTGATAAATATTCATGAATATTCACAAATACTTATCGAATATCAAACTATATTTATTCCGCTAAAGAATTTGATTTCCAAATAGTATTAAAATTCATAAATAAAAATCGTTCCTTTATAATATATGATGTATATATATTTTAATCAAAATTTTAATTAGAAAACGGATTTAAGATTATTTAAGTCTTAAAATCAGTACATAAAACTTAAGTAACAATGGTAAACGGGTTAAAAATATAACATCATATGTGCAATAATACAAATAATAAGTTGTGATCAAATTTTAAGCGAATATTTAATAGATAAACAAATCGAATATACATCTAGTTAAATTCTATTCTTTAGTAAACTCGAATACTAAAAAATATTTGTTTAGTGGTAAAT
Source organism: Asparagus kiusianus (assembly GCA_022839385.1). Lineage (NCBI taxonomy): Eukaryota > Viridiplantae > Streptophyta > Magnoliopsida > Asparagales > Asparagaceae > Asparagus > Asparagus kiusianus. The sequence goes on along the minus strand of BQKN01065767.1, from coordinate 96,653 downwards.
GAACTACCGAATCGAATATGATCGAATAGTTATTCGAACAATTATCAAACCATTTATTAATTATTTGGTTCATTTCCACCCCTACCGGCCGACCACAACTCCTGCGATCTCATTATATCGGCAATGCCACTATCCACTAGCCGGCCGAGAACAAACATCCTCCCTTGATTGAGTGTGGGCTCCACCAAGGCTAAGGCCATTATATTCAGCTTCATGGGCCCAACTTGGGAATTTAAGTACACTATACACAGGTGAAAAAAAACCATGTACAGAATTCTCTTTATAGGATATATTATGGTAAATTACGCTGAACTCTCATAAACTTTCAGTGCTTTATAGTAAACCCCCCATGAACTTCCATAATCACCCTAACTGTTCAATCACTTTTGCAGAGACCCACCATGAAATTTTAGGTGAATTGCACTAAACCCCCCCTGGACTTTCAAGATGCCTCTTTATGCTGTTTTTTTGGTTCTAATTCCCATCATATTTACATCAACAAAGTAGAACAAGAATTAACTGTCCAATTGTCTTCCTATTATCTTTGCTATAAAACGAAAGCATAAAAATAGTCAACTGTAGCAATTTTCGTACTATCCATCTACAAGCTAAACACATAGAAATAATCTTCAAATGGCCATATATTATTACGAAAATGAAAGTGATATATGCCCCTTAACTATATAGATATATATATATATGGTAACTCTCGACCCATGCATCTATAGATATATTATTATTAGTATTTTTATTATTATTAATTTATTATTATTTGCTATGGCGTTCCCATCCCGTGCTAAGTCCAGTCTAGGGAGCGCATCGTCGTCAGCATCAGCATCACCCTTAACCAAATCTCTCACCCCCCCAATGCCGCCGGCCCCCGCCGCTCACGTGACCTCCCCCGCCGTCCTCCGCAGGCGCACGTGACCTCCTCCTCTCCCCTCTCGCGCGCGAGCTCCTCCCTCGATCTGTGAGTCTCTCTCTCTCTCTCTCTCTCTATCTCTGCTTTGCCTGTTGTTGAGATCTAGGGTTAGCATTTTGGAGGCTAGGGCTTTTGGAGGTTCTGGAGCTGTGGATCTCGAGATAGGGGCGGCCTCGGTATTGCCGCCGCCCATCGGAGGTTCTAGGGTTTTGGGCTTGTCCTTTGGAGCTGGGGTTAGGGTTTTGATCCCGGGATTTTAGATTTGAAGTTGGATTTTTCTAGTTATTTGAGTTCAGTGGAGGAAGGAAGGAGATTTATGATGTTCTATTAAGCCTGGTTAGTAACTAGTTTGTATTTAGTTCAAGTTATAGGAACTGAAGGGGAAGAAAAATAATGTAAGGCGTCGCTATTTAATGTTCTAAGTTGTCAATTTGCCTCGAAGAATGCCGATGGAGGATGAAATTGAGAGACTGCTTCATGGTGCCAGAGAAAAGATCTCTTTTTATGCAAGTGTATTATATCTGAGTAATTACCGGGTTCATTCGTTGTTCATTGATTATACAGCTGACGGGGTTGGGTTTCGGGGTTGGGTTTGCTGGAGAGAGAGAAAAAAAAAAGTAAAACAGCAACGATTAGTGGTCCTAAACAGCAAAGTTATTGCCTCTAGACACTTCTTCACTGTCAAGATGTACTATATGCTCAATCATTTTCACAGTTTTACTAGATTTGCATTGCATGCTATGTTCTCGTTGTGCTAATTCTAAGTTCTTCAGATTCAGGAGCTGCTATCCATCTTTGTACTTTATAATTAATCCCTTTCCTAGTGTTGTTAACTAATCTGATGTCGTCAGCAAATAACATACGCCATGGGATTTCAGAAATAATTAATGCAAAAATATAACGACTTTAAACCGATTGTTGATGTTAAATGATGGTAAAAGAAAATGATTGTGTCCCTTCCTTAATTGTTCTCACTCTAGTTGTAGTCCATCACACATAATTAATTTACAAAATGGTTTTTGCTTTTTGTTTCATAGTGGGAACAAAATACTTGATTCATAATAATAGGGTTTTTCACACTATGCAGATCTTCACGAAATCTCCATCCATTGCTTTGTTTTGGTTTCAGGTGGCGCCAGCTGCTTTCTATTTTTTTTTGAATTCTTCTATGGCTGACTCGGTGGATGTAGTGTTAGAATTCTTGAGAAAAAACCGGTTTACAAAGGCGGAGGCTGCTCTGAAAGGGGAACTTGGTAGCTGGTCCAATTTCGACGAGTCCTTTGACAAAAATCTTTCCAAGGAGAGAAAAGAAGTGAGAGAAGAAACTAGACCAGCTACTAATTCAAATCAACATGATATAGGCACCCGGAGGAGCAATGATATCTCCCAGGAGTTCATTGTCAAGGATATTGAAGGAGGAAGAAGTAGAAATCGGTCAGAGAACAAGAAAGAGTTTGGTCTTAATCAGGGTTCTTTAAGCAACTTGGCAGATCTTTATCCTTGGAACCCTAGTCCCATTAACAGTGCTTCCAATTATGTTTCCAAGGACAGTGATAACGTTGCTAACAACTTCTCTGAGCTTATGATTTCTGAGCAAGCGAAGTCTCGGCCAGGCAAATTGATGCTGAATAAGATGAAGTCTGTTGGAAGTAAACCAGAAATTTTGAGCGAACAAAGTAGCACTTATGGTGAGAACAACGAAAAAAGTGATTCTAATGACCGCGCAATGGAGAATCCATGGTCCAAAAGGGAGGAGTTGTCAAAGGAATGCTCGGTCAAGACACTTTTCCCACTTTCATCAAACAATGCATCAACCAGTTATGATCTAACTTCATATAATCGTGGTAATCGAATGGAGAGTAAGAAGAAAGCAGACCATAATGAAATCAGTGAAGCAACAAAAGAGCAACCAGATGATATGGGCATGCCTTATATTTCTGGAGCATTTGAGGAGAGTTTGAACCAGAAAAATTGCAGGAGCTTTGATATGTCACTTATTTCTGGAAACCATAGGGAAGATCTGCCACGGTTACCTCCTGTACGTCTCAAGTCTATTGACAAGTTGGTAAATATGGATTGGGAGGCAAAGGGTGACACCCATGGCTCTGGAATGAAGCAGTCAAGTGCAGACAATGCTTTACTGATCGGGTCTTTTTTGGATGTTCCCATCGGCCAGGATATCAACTCTTCAGGTACATTGATAGATAAACTTAACAGTTTCTCGTGTGGTTATCACTCAGAAGTTACCATCTGAAATCTCTTATCTTACTAGATATAGGTTCTTCCTTCTTGATACCCGTTGCTTTTAGGCTTATTTAAGTACCAGTAAAGAACCATAATTAATACTTTTTACTTT